>SJYC01068071.1:0-10488 GCA_006408675.1 Madoqua kirkii | reverse complement strand
CATTCATAAGGTTTCTCTCCAGTATGAATACTCTGATGTTGAGTGAGTTGTGAAAGCAGTCGAAAAGGTTTTCTACATTCCTTACATTCATAAGGTTTCTCACCAGTATGAATACTCTGATGTTGAGTAAGTTGTGACAGCAGTCTAAAGGCCTTCCCACATTCTTCACATTCATAAGGTCTCTCCCCAATATGAATGCTCTGATGGGAAATAAGTTGTGAGTAACTACTAAAGGTCTTCCAACACTCCATACATTCATAGGGTTTCTCACGAGTATGAATTCTCTGATGGCGAACAAGTTGTTGCCTTAATCTAAAAGTCTTCCCACACTCCTTACATTCATAGGGTTTCTCACCAGTATGAATACTCTGATGGACAGTAAGCTGTTGACATATCCTAAAAGCCTTTCCACATTCCTTACATTCATAGGGTTTCTCCCCAAAATGTATTTTCTGATGTATTCTAAGGTCTGGACCACATACGAAAGCTTTCCCACATTCCTTACATTCATAGAGCTTCTCAGAAGTATGAAGTCTTTGATGTCGAGTAAGGTGTGTACACTGCCTAAAGGTCTTTCCACAAGCCTTACATTCATAGGGCTTCTCGCCAGTGTGAATTCTCTGATGTCGAGCGAGTTGCTGATGTACTCTAAAGGCCTTTCCACATTCCTTACATTCATAGGGCTTTTCACCAGTATGAAGTCTCTGATGCTGAGTCAGTTCTTGGAGGACTGTAAAGGCCTTCCCACATTCCTTGCATTCATAGGGTTTCTCACCAGTATGAAGTTTGTGATGTCTGATAAGGTGTGCACGCTGTCTAAAGGCCTGCCCACATTCCTTACATTTGTAAGGTTTCTCACCAGTATGAATTCTCAGGTGTTGACTAAGTGTTGAACGACGGATAAAGGTCTTCCTACATTCCTTACATTCATATAACTTTTCTCCATTATGAATTCTTTGATATTCAGCAAGAAGATTATGCTTTTTGTAAGTGGTCATTTTTTCAGAAGCAATTTTCACTTGCCCAAAATATCCCTCTTCTGGTTCCTTTTGCCCCTCAATTTTGCTTTTGCATTCCCAGTCATTTCTAAAAATGGAGTCCTGAAGGCTATAGCTTTTAATTCTTTCCATTATCTCCCACTGGAATGAATATATTTCATAAATGTCCTTTTCTGAAGATAAAATATTGGCACTGTATCTGGATTCCAAGTCTGAAAAAAAAAAAAAAAGAAAGCAAACACACAATGTTTTCCTGTTCCAGAAGAAAGAAAACTATACAGAAATATAAAGCACCTAAAATAATGCCTATTACTGAAACCAAGTAGGACCCTTTGGGGCTCCTGGGCATGGAAACCTTTCTGTGTCCCTTGTTTCTTTGCAGAGAATAGACTCCAGCCTCCATGGACTTTCCCTAGATTCCAAAGGGAAAATCTGAACAGGTGCTAATCAGGGAAGGGAGAGGATGCAGAAACAAGAAAGGGGCAGTCAAGAAACAATACTGCAACCTTGGGTCAGAGTCCCGATTCCACCACAAGTGATACATGTAACAGTATCTTTGAGCTCTTCTGCAGAACTAAAACCCCCGGCAACTGGAAGATGTTCCAGAGAGGTGACAGTTTGATAACCCTGAGAAGCTCAACAAGACACTACCTGAGGCCAGATTAAAGGAACCAGTGAAGCTCTTCACGAGACCACCAGAGGCCAGATTAAATGAAAGGAATACAGGCCCTGCACAGGCCCCCTGATCCTTATCAGTAACCCTGATCTTGAACTATTGCTATAAAACTCTCACCAACTCCTCCCAGGTTGGGACATACAATTTATAAAGCACAAGCCCACTGTGTCACCTTTTGCCTGGCAAAGAAATAAAGTATTCTTTTCTACTTCACCCAAAACTTTGTCTCTCAGATTTGATTCACCACCAGCATGCAGAGGCTGAGTTTTCAACATCATTACCAGTGAATGGATTAGACATCTCTAGAAGACACTGTCGGAGAAGGCAATGGCATCCCACTCCAGTACTCTTGCCTGGAAACTCCCATGGACGGACGAGCCTGGTAGGCTGCAGTCCATGGGGTCGCTGAGTCAGACACGACTGAGCGACTTCACTTTCACTTTTCACTTTCATGCATTGGAGAAGGAAATGGCAACCCACTCCAGTGTTCTTGCCTGGAGAATCCCAGGGATGGCGGAGCCCAATGGGCTGCCATCCGTGGGGTCGCAGAGTTGGACACGACTGAAGCAACTTAGCAGCAGCAGCAGCAGCAGAAGACATTGTATTCCTAATAACACGTATGTGTACCTAAAAAAACCTATCTTCTGTAAAATTATACACCAAATATTAAAGTTTATGGGGAAAATAGGAAAAATATTTTCAAAACAATACCTCCAACATAATAACAACATGACTGACAACCTGCTACTCAATGAAAATGAGAGAAGCCAGAAAAACAAGAAGACAGCTGCTAAGAGAAAATAACAGCCAATCCAGAGTTCTGTACTCCAAAGAACAAAGACAAAATTCTGTACCCTTTAAAAATGAAGACAAAATAAAGATAGTTTCAAATAAAACCTAAGAGAATTCACTGCCAACAGGCACAATAAAAGAAATACTAAAGAAAGTTCTTCAGGAACAGAGAAAATGATTCTCTGCAGAAGCACTACAGTGCAGAAAAGAAAAAGGAGCACTGTAAAAGGTACCTGTGTAGGTAAATCTAAATCAGTATTAATAACAGTATTTAAATTAATACTCTATGGGGCTCTAAATGTATATAGAGTTAAGATACCTAACAACAGTAGAAAAAGTAGCGGATATCTATAAAGAATTTAAATGTTATTAATGTCTCTACAATATTGAGAAATATATAAAGGAACTAATTTAAGGTAAAATGCAGTAAGTGAAGGATGCACATGTTAACCTCTGGAGCAACTATTAAAAATTAAAGTGTGTATAACTAAACACACTCAAGAGGCAAAAGCTAAGATAAAATATTTTGATTAATCCAAAATAGGCATGAGAGGGAAAAAAAGAGAATGCTGAACAAACAGAAAAAAGAAGGTGGATTTAAACCTAAATATATAAGGTTTATATATTTCCCTGGTGACTCAGACAGTAAAGAATTCACTTGCAATGCAGGAGACCTGGGTTCAAATCCTGGGTAGGGAAGATCCCTTGGAGGAGGGCACAGTAACCCACTCCAGTATTCTTGCCTGGAGAATCCCCATGGACAGAGGAGCCTGGCGGGCCAACAGTCCATGGGGTGGCTTGCCCGGCAAAAGTGCAAAGGGTTGCAAAGAGTCGGACATGACTGAGCAACTAAGCACAGCACATATAAGAAAATTACTTAACTGCAGATGGATAAAATGGACCAACTAAAAGACAAAGATGCTCCTTATCCACATAGGGAGGAGGCTGTATGAGGAGTTCAGTCTGGGTAAAGAAAACATCCACTTATGGGAGCAGCCTCAAGTATGGAGGATTCAGACCGAGGAGCAGCCCAGCAGTATATTCTGTGCAAACTCACCATGAATCTAACATCTATCTCCCTCCCACCAGTAACATTCAGATCAAAGCCACTACCATATTTCACTGGGACAAATGAAATAGCCTCCTAATTGGTCTTCCTACTATTCATCTTGCCCCTATTTGATCTATTCTCTATAGAATAATACTTACAAGACAAATCAGCTCATGACATTCCCCTGCTTAGAAATCTCCAATGGCTTTCTATCACAATGACTTCCCCTATGATACTCAAATTTTACATGACCTAGCCCTTACCTAACTTTCTGACTTCATCTTGTTACTCTACTTCCCACTTACTTTTTGAATAATCATCCTGGCCTTCCTCTTCTTCTTTTTAAAATTTTTATTGGAGTATAGTTGCTTTATAATGTATGAGTTTCTGCTGTACAGCAATGTGAATCGGCTATATATGTTTACATATATCCTGTCTTTTTTGAATTTCCTTCCCATTTAGGTTATCACAGAGCACTGAGCAGAGTTCCCTGTGATATACAGTAGGTCATCATTATTTGTCTATTTTATAAAAGTATTGATAGTGTAAATATGTCAGTTCCAATCTCCCAATTCATTCTACCTGAACTTCCCCCTTGGTAGCCACACATTTGTTCTCTACACTACTGTGTTTCTATTTCTGCTTTGCAAGTAAGATCATCTAGAAAACAGGTAAGGATGATAATAAAAATTTGCATGCTGACCTTTTTGCTGTTTCTGAAACATCAAAGTCTTTGCCCTCTGACCCACGGTCTCTGCATTTACTGTTTCATTAGGACTGTTCCTGCTTCTTGCTTTAGATATTCAAATGGTCTGAGCTCTTTTCTCATGTCTCCACTCAAAAATCATCTCTTCAAAAAGCCCCAACTGCCCAAAAATCTGTCTACATCTCCCAATTTCTATCTCCTATTTCCTCATTTTTCTTAATAACACTTGTAACTACATAATACTATTCATTTACTTGTTAACTTAATGTCCTTACTCTTAGTAAAATATAAACAAGAAGACTGCTGGGAACTACCACTCTTGCTCACAACTGTTACACTGGTGTGTAGCACAGTGCTTTGTTCAGATTGGGCATGCAAGTATTGCTGAATAAATGAACATATTTTTAGGCAAGCAAGTGTATGTATACTAGTTAGACTGGAAAGAAATTGGACCCTATACAGACATTGCTATGGACTGAATTTTGTCCCTCCAAAATACACTTAAGTCCTAAATATACAATGTGCCTTTATTTGGAGACAGTGCTTATAGGAGGCAATTAAGGTTAAATGAAGTAATAAGGGTGGAATCCTAATTCACAAGACTGATGGACAGAACTGGTGGCCTTACAGGAGGAAGAGAGAGATCTTTCTCTCTTCCTCATGTGAAGACAGTGTGAGAACAGGGCCCTCTGCAAGCCAGAAGAGAGCCCTCATCAGGTCCCAAAATCCTAACCTTGAACTTCAGGCCACCAGAATTGTGGGAAAATACATTTCTGTTGTTTAAGTCACCTATTCTATGGTATTTTGTTATGGCAGCTGCAGCTGCCTAGTACAGGTTTAGATCATAATGAATTATAGTCATTGATGAAGAAAGAGAGTAGCTACTTTCTTGGCTCAAATCTTTTACCTATCACCCCCAACAGGACATTTTTATTTACTTTTTGTTTTGAAATAAGTGCATATTCATAGGATGCTGCAAAGAAAAGTATAGGGAAGTCTCATGACCCCTTCACCCTCCCTCTTAATGTGAACATCTTACAAGCTATAGTACAATATTCAAACCAAGAATTTACCCTTGGAATAATCCATAGGGCTGATGTAGATTTCATCAGTTATACATGTCCTCATGTATGTGTTTGTATACAGGTCTAAGCAATTTTAACAAATGTATAGCCTTATATGCAGAGTACATCAGGAGAAATGCCAGGCTGGAGGAAGCACAAGCTAGAATCAAGACTGCTGGGAGAAATATCAATAACCTCAGATATGCACATGACACCACCCTTATGGCAGAATGTGAAGAAGAACTAAAGACCCTCTTGATGAAAGTGAAAGAGAGTGAAAAAGTTGGCTTACAGCTCAACATTCAGAAAACTAATTTCATGGCATCCAGTCCCATCACTTCATGGGAAATAGATGGGGAAACAGTGGCTGACTTTATTTTGGGGGTCTCCAAAATCACTGCAGATGGTGACTGCAGCCATGAAGTTAAAAGACACTTACTCCTTGGAAAGAAAGTTATGATCAACCTAGGCAGCATATTAAAAAGCAGAGACATTACTTTGCCAACAAAGGTCCGTCTAATCAAGGCTATGGTTTTTCCAGTGGTCATGTATGGATGTATGAGAGTTGGATTATAAAGAAAGCTGAATGCAGAAGAACTGATGCTTTTGAACTGTGGTACTGGAGAAGACTCTTGAGAGTATCCTGGACTGCAAGGAGACCCAACCAATCCATCCTAAAGATCAGTCCTGGGTGTTCATTGGAAGGACTGATGTTGAAGCTGAAACTGCAATCCTCTGGCCATCTGATGCGAACAGCTGATTTATTGGAAAAGAACCTGATGCTGGGAAAGATTCAGGGCAGGAAGAGAAGGGGATGAGAGAGGATGAGATGGTCAAATGGCATCACCGACTCAACGGACACAGGTTTGGGTGGACTCCGGGAGTTGGTGATGGGCAGGGAGGCCTGGTGTGCTGTGGTTCATGGGGTCAAAAAGAGTCGAAAACAACTGAGCGACTGAACTGAACTGATAGCCTTGCCTGAGGACTTCCCTGTAGCTCAAACAGTAAAGAATCTGCCTGCAATGCAGGAGACCAGGGTTCAACTCGTGGGTCAGGAAGATTCTTTGGAGAAGGGAATGGCAATCCACTCCACTATTCTTGTCTGGAGAATCCCATGGACAGAGAAGTCTGGCGAACTAGTCTGTAGGGTCACAAACAGTTGGACATGATTGAGCCACTAATACATAACATAACACATAGCCTCGCCTAACCCTCACCACAATCAAGACTCAACTGTATCATAACCACAATGTTTTATTCCTTTGTAGCTTCACCATCTTTTTCCCTCCCTACATTCCTAACCGCGGGTAACCACTAATCCAATTTCCATCTCTATAATTTTCAGTTCAGTTCAGTCACTCAGTCGTGTTCAACTCTTTGCGACCCCATGAATTGCAACAGGCCAGGCCTCCCTGTCCATCACCAACTCCCGGAGTTCACTATGTCCAACTCTCACATCCATACATGACTACTGGAAAAACACGCTCAGTTAATCGATGTTTCTCTTTCAGCCATGACACAATGCTTGCAGAATCTTAGTTCCTTGACCAGAGTTGAACCTAGGCCCTATCAGTGAAAGTGCAGAATCCTAACCTCTGACCACCAGGAAGTTCCATAATCTATAAATCTTCATGCAAGTATATGACATATAAAGTGATAAATTTATGTCACATTCAGTTCAGTTCAATCTCTCAGCCGTGTCTGACTCTTTGCAACCCCGTGAATCACAGCACGCCAGGCTTCCCTGTTCATCACCATCTCCTGGAGTTCACTCAGACTCACGCCCATGGAGTCAGTGATGCCATCCAGCCATCTCATCCTCGGTCATCCCCTTCTCCTCCTGCCCCCAATCCCTCCTAGCATCAGAGTCTTTTCCAGTGAGTCAACTCTTCACATGAGGTGGCCAAAGTACTGGAGTTTCAGCTTTAGAATCATTCCTTCCAAAGAAACCCCAGGACTGATCTCCTTCAGAATGGACTGGTTGATCTCCTTGCAGTCCAAGGGACTCTCAAGAATCTTCTCCAACACCACAGTTCAAAAGCATCAATTCTTCAGCTCTCAGTCTTCTTCAGAGTCCAACTCTCACATCCATACATTATGGAGCCATAAATGCCAAAAGCAGAGTGATTCCTCACTCCTTGTAAGGAGTCTGGCAGCATTCAATATGGCATATGGTCAACATGACGCTACCAAATATATGAGATTACCTATATTTTGAATCTCTAGGGAGGCTGGGCATTGAGGAGCACAAGTCCACTCTTTGCAGACAGAAAGATTGCAGGAGATCAACTGACCCCACTCACCGGTCTGAGAGGACTTCACCCCATCCTCCTTCTCTGGAGGCACTTCCTCCTCGCTCCCCTGAGAGGCAGGAGGAGTTCCAGGCACTGGTACTTCTTCAGCATCATCATAATTTTCAGCAGGGACATCAGTCCTCTGATCTGGGGGTTCCAAGAGCAGACAAGGGAGTGTATGAAACCACAGTAAGTGAGTTGTTCTGGGGAATATCTAAGATACCTTCTGACCCAGAGTTTCTGAGTTTCTGAATAGAGGGACCAGTCACTCTTATTTCAAAAGACCTTTTTCTCTAAGACCATGTTTCATTTTGATGTGTCCATAAGCCAAACCATGATCTTACATATCTTAATATTTTCTGGTGGAAACTACATATCTCAAAGCAAGTCTTCCACCCTTGAGCATTGCTAAAGAACTTTGACAAATAGTTTTACAGATGCTATTTTTTTAAAACAATGTGTGCCTGTGGTGATTCTGGACACAGAGAGAGCAGCCCCAACATGAGACATCACAGAACAGCCAGAGAAGGAGGAAAAATCCCGTCTGGACACAAGGGATGCCTTTGGTCTGTCAAAGGAAAACCATTCCTGTTAAACCTCCTCTGAGGGAAACTCTCCTCCCAAAGCCCAGCCAAGGCAGGTCCACCTCTATTTCCTGGAGCAGACCTGTAGTCACTGTTGTCCTCACCATCTCTGGTGTAATACAGCAGTTTAGTCAGTGAGGAATCTGATGGAAGCCTCATGTGGAGACAAACATCACACAACACACAGGACGCCCCTCCCCACACCCACGGGACCTGTGTTAAGGTGGAGAAGGGACAGGCCTGGCTTCTGCAGTGTAGACAGAGGCTGGGAGATCACAGGGCTCTGAGAGGCCACCCTGCCTCTCTGGAGGAGCCGTCTCTGTGAGCCTGGGGCACACATGGGGTCTGCAGATGCTGAGAAGATGTGCACAGCCAGTGGGTGGTGACAACCAGAGATGCCAGGAGGGCAGAGAGAGACACTCACCTGGGCTGCCCAGACCTTCCTTCTGTGTTAGAAGGTAATCAAGCTCCTCATACACGGCTTCAGCAAGAGCATCTTCATAGCTAGATAAGGCTGAGAGATCACCCAGCAGGTCAGAGGAGCTTCCCCAGATATACCCTGATCCAGCCAGCCCACCTTCATCTCCCTGGAGCTCACATGGGGGCTGCCAGGACCTCAGCATCGTCTCCTACCCCGTGCATCATGTCAGCACCTTCTCCCCTCATCTGACCCTGATTACAGCTCAGCACCAACTCTGCCTGATCTCACAGGAGAGGCCATGAGTCATGAGAATTCACACCCCAGTCCTAAGAACCTCTGTCTGTTCAGCCCTTAGCTCAGCACGGAGCACATGGAGTCTGCAGCTCAGAACAGTACCTGGCTCAGGTTCCCCTCCCCACACCTGCCCCATCCCCTGCCTTCACACACTCTCTCTGGTCCCCAGGTCCCCCTGCAGCCCACCTCTGCGCTCTGCTCTCCATCTGAGCAGCTGAGTCACCAGGATGATGAGGACCAAGAAGAGAAAGGCCCCCAGGATGAGGCAGAGGATCCCAGGCAGGGAGAAGATGCCAGGGAGAGAATTTGAGGTTGTTCTGGTCCCTAAGGAGAACAGGAAAAAGGGCTGGAGATAGTCTTGGGCACAGAGAAATCTCCTGTGTTAGCATTTTCAGGAGCTATGAACAACGGCGTCTCAGCCTCAGACAGTGTTAGGGCTCCCCAGAGTCTCATCCTGAGACAAGTCAACCCCACTCTGGCCAATGTGGCCCTGAGGCCGAGATGGGGATAGTCAGGGAGCTACCCTGCCGAGACAGCCTCTGAGGACCCAGTTCATCCCCTCTCCTTGGGCTTCAGGAGACAGAGCATCAAACAGTCCTGGGACCTGCATTTCACTGATGAGAAGCAACACTCAGTGGCAGGTGGGAGTTCCTTAGATTCTCCAACATGGGAACAGACTTCCTTGGCCTCGGGCATGAGAACATTTGACCCTGGACATCAAGGCAGGGGATTGCCCCAGTGTAATGCCCTGGCTGCTCCCCAACAGCCTTGGCTCCTCAGACTCTTTCCTCTTGTGAGCTGTCAGAGAGCCCACAGAACAGGTCCCCATGTTTGAGTATTCTCCCCTGCCCGTGGATGGACCACAGTACCTGATGTAGTCATGGGCAATGTTGTCCTTACACCTAAAGAGAAAAACAGTAGTGTGGTGAAGAGTACTTGGTCAGAACGCAGGCAAACCTTTTCTCTCCTGAGCCTGAAATCAGCCCTCAGTCTCCACAACACCAGTGTCCCTCATCCTAGATCAGAGCGCCAGCACCCGGGATGTCTGAACACAAACTCCCCACCAGGCCCGGCCCAGCCCCCTGCCCCGCGCTGCCCCAGCTCACCCGGGGTGGACCCCGAGCCCCTCGCTCACCAGAGCACCTCACGCCAGCGTCCTCCTCGTGCTTGCAGTCGCTCTGTCCCCAGGGCTCCGCAGCACAGTCCCACAGGGAGGACTCCCGGCCCCCGCACCGCACCTCGTCCAGCCAGATGCTCCCATTTCCAGGGCCGAATCTCGCGGCCCGCACGGCTTCCAGGGCCCGGCCACAGCCCAGCTGCTGACACACCACCTCGGCCTCTGCCAGGCTCCAGGAGTCATCGCACACGGTGCCCCAGGAGCCGCTGTGCCAGACCTCCACCCGCCCTGAGCACTCGCTGTCTCCTCCCCTGAGCCGGAGCTTCTCTCTGTCTGAAAAGGCAGCAGCCCCTCCTGTGACTCCCCTGGTGGGAGGAAGGAGCCCCTGGGAGCCATGGGGAGGGGGCGGGGCTGACGTACCTGTGCAGGGGGCAGCAGTTGGACAGCTCTTGGGTCTTCTTCCTGCAGAAGCAATGATGGAAAGCTCTGGA
>SJYC01068067.1:0-14339 GCA_006408675.1 Madoqua kirkii | reverse complement strand
TGACTGCAGCCATGAAATTAAAAGATGCTTACTCCTTAGAAGGAAAATTATGACCAACTTAGATAGCATATTCAAAAGCAGAGACATTACTTTGTCAACAAAGGTCGGTCTAGTCAAGGCTATTTTTCTAGTGGTCGTGTGAGAGCTGGATTGTGAAGAAAGCTGAGCGCCGAAGAATTGATGCTTTTGAACTGTGGTGTTGGAGAAGACTCTTGAGAGTCCCTTGGACTGCCAGGAGATCCAACCAGTCTATTCTAGAGGAGGTCAGCTGTGGGTGTTTATTGGAAGGACTGATGCTAAAGCTGAAACTCCAGTACTTTGGCCACCTCATGCGAAGAGTTGACTCATTGGAAAAGACTGTGATGCTGGGAGGGATTGGGGGCAGGAGGAGAAAGGGATGACAGAGATTGAGATGGCTGGATGGCATCACCGACTCAATGGACATGAGTCTGAGTGAACTCCGGGAGTTGGTGATGGATAGGGAGGCCTGGCGTGCTGCGATTCATGGGGTCACAAAGAGTCGGATATGACTGAGCAACTGAACTGAACTGAACTGAACTCTAAGTTAAAAGATAGACGATTAAAGGAATTGGTAGAGAGAAGAGTATATGCAAAAACCCTTGAGAAGAAAGGACAGAATAGAACTCAAGAAGAAGAAAGTGAGCATGGAAATAAGTAGAGGTAGGTCATGTAGGCTTAGTAGGATTGAAGGGTTTTAAGGAGATAGTGATCTGATGAGTTTGGGTTTGCATCATGTCATTCTGAATGCAGACTGGATAATTAATTAGAGGAAGGCAATATGGATTCTTGGAGATCAATTACAATGCTAATTAATGTAATAACTTTTGAGAACATCCTATGTGCCAGGAACCGTTGCTAGATGCTACAGATCATTGGTGAACATGACTAAGAAGGCTCTTTTGGGACTGAGATGTATCTTAATGTATGTATCTTAATGTATTCAGAAATAAAATATAAGCAGTATGAATAAAGATATTGGTACTTTTAAGTTTGGGCTACCCAGGTGGCTCAGTGGTAAAGAATCCACCTGCCAGTTCGGGAGACACAGGTTTGATCTCTGGGTCTGGAAGATCCCCTGGAGTAGGAAATGGCAACCCACTCCAGTACTCTTGCTTGGAAAATCCCATGGACAGAGGAACATGGTGAGCTATAATCCACAGGGTCACGAAAGAGTTAAGACACAACTTAGCAACGAAACAAGAACAACTTTTAAGTTTAATGTGAAATATAAATTAGTATTATTAGTATCTTTAATTTAATAAAAGACAAAATAGCTTAATTCGAAACAATTTTTGATATTGGTTTTGGCATTAACTAGTTACCTGACCTTGGTAAAGGAATATAAGCTTTATGTTGTGGGCCTTCATAATATTCATTTGTAACAGAAAGAATGAGACTAGTGAACTGAGATTTCTTTTTCCACTAAAATTTTACTAATCAAATTACATAATTGAAAAATGGCCTCATCATATTTAGAAACCTCTTGCTTCATCAAGGAAAGCAATTCTATTTGTTCAAGTGAAACTTTAAGTGGTAAATTTGTATAGTCTTGCAAATCTATTCAAGTGATTTATAGCCTAATGATTCATAAAAATAAAGCAATGATTCATATCCTGATTACTGACTGTTGAGATGTATAAAATAACTTCTTCTGTATCAAAGTGATCATAATTTCTAAAGCTTGTTTCACAGGCAGAGATGACAGGTTAGAAGATGTTATATTAAAATCAACTTGGAAATATGACATTTAAATTGGAATATGTTAATGCCTGTACTTCAAGAAAGTACAGAATTCCATGGCTACTCATTAAAGATTTTGAAACAAAAATCTTAAATGATAAATTCTTGGAGAAACTGAATCTTTGTATTGTACCTGGTGTGGCTTTATATATAGCTATGTATGTCATAAATGCTTTGAAGGGAAAAGTATGACAATATAGGAGAAAAACAATTACATGACTTCTCTGTGCCATTACAATATCTAGTTATGGTAAAACACTTAACCCTATAATGAAATATTCAAATTTACTATAAAATAGTATTATTGGTTGATGACATTTCATACTTAAAACCTAGAAATTGTAACATATTTCATCACATCTTTAGGTAATAGAAACAAAATTCATCACAATGAATATTGCCCATTTATTGCAACAAATTTAATAATTCTTTTAGATATACTAGTTCTTATTAGCTGGAGAAGGTGATGGCACCCCACTCCAGTACTCTTGCCTGGAAAATCCCATGGACGGAGGAGCCTGATGGGCTGCAGTCCATGGGGTCTCGAAGAGTCGGACACAACTGAGCGACTTCACTTTCACTTTTCACTTTCATACAATGGAGAAGGAGATGGCAACCCAATCCAGTGTTCTTGCCTGGAGAATCCCAGGGGTGGAGCCTGGTAGGCTGCCTTCTGTGAGAACGCACAGAGTTGGACACGGTTGAAGCAGCAGCAGCAGCAGCAGCAGTTCTTATTAGCAGATCAGAACAAACTGCAAAGCTATGAGAAATCTTGTTCATTCTGATTTGAAGAGTGATGGCATGGGCAATGTGCGTATTTGTGAATGTGTGTGTGTAGGGTGGAGAAAGATATTCCATAATTCTAAACTAAGTATTCTAACTCCCCATTCTCTGCTGCCCTGAAGGAGTACTGTTGAAAAAATAAGACGGAGATGGACAGGGAAAGAAAGGAACTATACACAAAGAGGAGGGGATAAACTGAAGTAAAAACGTATAAGATTAGAATCAGGAAAGATGGTCCAGCATGTCACTCAATTCAGAGATGAAGGTAGGGAAGTTGATCCTCAAAGGAAGAATTTCAGTAGTTCTATCTTCTACATTTCATTTCCCCACCTCAGAAATTATCTTACTGCTTGATGAAAATGTCACACACTTTAATATACTAAGTACTTAAATTTAATTCAATTTCTGCAGTATTTTTTTGTTTGAAACCTGTTCATTCAGCATCTTAGGAGTTGTGAATGACATAAGAATTTTTTAAATGGTGTATTCTTTCAAGGAAGTTCTCATTTTTGATCTATCTATCCTGTACTGTAAACAGTTTTGTCTCCTTGATATATGCATTCAATAACTACATTTCCAGTAAAGGTACCTGAAGGAAGAGACTCACATTTCACACAAAAAATATTGGCTGGGACCTGCCTTGGAAGGGGACAGAAGCCTGGCAAAGGCCAGCAACAAGATGGCCTTACCTTCCAGACAAGAGGAGACATCATGAGCATTACAAGCTTTCCCTTAAAAGAGAAGAGAGATCAGGTTTGGTGTGGAAGAAGGACTGTCCTCTCTCTGGTAGGAAAATAACGTGATGAAGGTCTTTGCTACAACAAGCTTGGTCTGGCAGGATTTGTGGCTGGGAAAATGATGGGGCAAAGGGAATAGAAACATAGGAGCCTTGCTCCTGTGGTCAGAGTTGAGAAGGTAGTGTAGAAAACATCAGTCCCATCAGGTAATTATAGGGCTGCAGCTGAGCTGGTAATAGCAGCAGCAGCAGCAGCAGCAGCCAGAGTAACAGTAAAACTAACAGTATCAGTTAACATCTATAGAATGTTTATTATATGCTTTGTTGTTTAGTTGCTAAGTTTTAATTATACATATCAAATTTTAATCCTTACAACAACAGTAATGAGGTAAGTGCCCTTTTATAAAAACTCAAACTGAGGCATAGAAAGTTTAGTTATTTGCCTGCAGTTATGTGCCTAGGAGATGAAAAGGATGTCACAAGGTTAGGAAATTAATATTAGACCATCATCAGTTCAGTTCAGTTCAGTCGCTCAGTCGTGTCTGACTCTTTGTGACCCCGTGAATCGCAGCATGCCAGGCCTCCCTGTCCATTACCAACTCCCGGAGTTCACTCAGATTCACGTCCATCGAGTCATCATAGTGCCTGTTTATTTGCTAGTCAAACTGCCATATATCCCTTAAAAGGAATCAAATATAGGGATTTCTCTGGCAGTCTAGTGGTTAAGACTCTGTACTTACAATACAAGAGGCATGGGTTCAGTCCCTGGCTGAGGAACTAAGATCCTACATGTTGTGGGGCCAAGAAAATCAAGTATAACTTTTCGTAGGCTATCATACAATTTATGTGGTGAAATCATACGTTGTAGGAAATCAGTTAATTTGTGTACAAAGCTTAACAGGAAGCAATACACAGAGGAAATAAGTTGCTTTCTTCACTGTGTGTATGCTCAGTTGTGTTTGACTCTTTCCTCACTAGGTTACTATCTTTTCAGTCTGGAGGCTTTCAGGAATGCTGGGCACACCCTAGTTTAAATACAAAAGTACATTCCACAGTGAAATAGCTGTGTGTGTGTGAAATTTCAGTAACTGTTTTTCCACACCCGTTTAAATACAAAAGCACATTCCACAGAGAAATAATTGTGTGTGTGTGAAACTTCAGTGACTGTTTTTCTTTGCTTTTGCCACGTGCATGCTCAAATGGAGCCCAACTCTGCAACCGTAAGGACTATCGCCCCTCAAGTTCCTCTGTCTATGGGATTCTCCAGGGGTTGCCATTTCCTTCTCCAGGGAATCTTCCGGACCAGGGATTGGACTTGTGTCTCCTGTGTCTCCTACACTGCAGGCAGAGGCTTTACCACTGAGCTGCCAGGGAAGTCCTTGCTGTAACCGATATTATGGCATTAAGTGGAGGGCTGAAGGTAAATATTCTTCACTTATGAAGAAGGAAACCAGTAATTAGCACACTGCTTCACTCATTCTGTGGAATGCATTACATGCTTTTCAGGCATTCTAAAGTGGCCTGACAAAATCAGGAAAAATTCTAAATACTGAGGATCTGTTTGAGATGTTAGGAAGTGTACCATTACAAAGTATGTTCCCTTCTCTTGTCCAAATTTAATGTTCTAGCAACAGATCCTCCTTTCTGCCTTTATTTAACCAGCAAATAGTTTGAAACTATGCAGAACTCACCTTTGGGAGATGTGTTTTTTTAAGAGACGGTGGCACAGAGCATTATATTTATTAATAGGAAACAAGGAAAATAAGATTTTCATTATAGCAATAGGAATTATAGGAAAAATGATAAACTTGGCTAGACGTCAGAGGAAAGCAGCAAAAGACCTCGAGGAAGAGAGAGTGCAGCAGGAAACAAATTACTTTGGCTTCAGAAAATTCTAGAATCTCGTGCCATAGTTTTACATTTGTTCAAACGCAAGTTTACATATTTTAAAAAGTGCTAGAAACAGAATGTATTCTAATCATGCGTGAAATTCCCTAGACCAGAGCACAGTTCTTTACATACGTCAGGATATAAATAAGCGGCTTCTGAAAGTCCAGCTGGAGAGACCCCAAGTTTCCATGTCCTGGACACCAAGACAACTACCAAACTCTAAACCCCTTAACCCACGTTTAAACTCCTGAAGCCAGAAGCATACAGGCAGAAAAATCTTACAACCCACAGGAACTACTGAGGAAAAATTCATTCAAGGCACAGATGACATTTAAGGGATCTGGCAGAGCATAATCCATTTAAAAAAAAAAAACAAACGCTGAGGGGACAGAAAATCCACTCAACCTCTCCCTAGGAAACGGGATGTTTACTGAGTAAACAAGCGGTAGCCTCAGACACATTTTTCATTATAGCAATAGGAATTATAGGAAAAATGATAAACTTGGCTAGACGTCAGAGGAAAGCAGCAAAAGACCTCGAGGAAGAGAGAGTGCAGCAGGAAACAAATTACTTTGGCTTCAGAAAATTCTAGAATCTCGTGCCATAGTTTTACATTTGTTCAAACGCAAGTTTACATATTTTAAAAAGTGCTAGAAACAGAATGTATTCTAATCATGCGTGAAATTCCCTAGACCAGAGCACAGTGCTTTACATACGTTAGGATATAAATAAGCGGCTTCTGAAAGTCCAACTGGAGAGACCTCAAGTTCCCATGTGCTGGACACCAAGACAACTACCAAACTCTAAGCCGCTTAACACACGTTTAAATTCCTGAAGCCAGAAGCATACAGGCAGAAAAATCTTACAACTCACAGGAACCACTGAGGAAAAATTAATCTGTCAAGGCACATTACATTTAAGGGATCTGGCAGAGTCTAATCCATTAAAAAAAAAAAAAAGCTGAGGGGACCGAAAATCCGCTCAACCTCTCCCTAGAAACGGGATGTTTACTGAGTAAACAAGCGGTAGCCTCAGACACACCTGTTAATCACTCCCACAGAAACCCAGGAGCCTCTACCGCCACCTACCGGTCGCATTCCGGCGCTTCTCTACAAATTCGTGACGTTCTGACGTCGGAGCCGTTGGGTTTATTTGAAACATACGCTCGACCAATCCGTCAGCGTCTGCGGGGAGGTGCGCAGCGGCCAATCACCGCCCTCTGGAGACTCCAGCAAATGGGAAGGAGGTTGACATCACGCGCCAATCGGCATGGCTTTTAGAGAGAGCGACTCACTTTTTTGAATTGGCTGTGGCCGCGGCAGGCGAGGAATGGCGGTAACGGTGAGAAGGACCTGTGCTTGAAAAGGTGGAACTTCCAGAGCGTCCTTTGAGAGTGGTGAGGGCTCTGTGGGTGCGCGTGTGGCGCTTCTCTACAAATTCGTGACGTTCTGACGTCGGAGCCGTTGGGTTTATTTGAAACACACGCTCGACCAATCCGTCAGCGCCTGCGGGGAGGTGCGCAGCGGCCAATCACCGCCCCTCTGGAGACTCCAGCAAATGGGAAAGAGGTTGACATCACGCGCCAATCGGCATGGCTTTTAGAGAGAGCGACTCGCTTTTTGAACTGGCTGTGGCCGCGGCTGGCGAGGAATGGCGGTAACGGTGAGACGGACCTGTGCTTGAAAAGGTAGAACTTCCAGGGCGTCCTTCGAGAGTGGTGAGGGCTTTGTGGGTGCGCGTGGCGGAGGTGGGAGTGGGCCGGCGTCCCCAGAGCAGTGAGCCGCTGTGCTTGTGTCCCACGCCCCGCCCCGGTGACCGCGAATTCCGGAGCACCCAGCCCTGGCTTCCCGGCTCTGGAAACCACCCCGCCGTCTTCCCAACAGCGGGGCCGGGTTGCGGAGTGGGGGCTGGAGTCATCCTGGCTGCTATGCTTCGTCTCTCTTGCCAGGTTGGATATTTTTTCCGAAAGAGTTTCTGGGCAAAGGGGGGAGTTGTCGGAAAGGGGGTCTTGGCAAGCCACAATGGGCTCTGCGGATCTGGGGGCCGGCAGCTGTGGCCTTTGGGAGCTTATCTCAGATTACTTAGTGGTTTCAGTCTTGGATTCTTCCTGGCATCTTTAGTTTTTAGTATTTAATGTAAAATGCCAGCCCTTTCCGGCCCTCCACCCCGCGTACAGATGGGTTTGGTTTCAGGGTTAAAAGCGCAACCTCTGAAAGCGGCTTGGAATTGAATGTTTTGCTACCAACAGTATGCCCTGGGGGATGTTTATCTCTCTGCTCTAGGTTTCTCTATCTGTAAAATGAGTATAATAGTACCTGCCCTTTAGGATTGTTGCAAAGATTAAATGAACGCAAGTAAAAGGTTTAGAACAGTGCCACAAATTGATTAAATAAAAGTTCCTTGTTAATGACAGTATTACATAACGTGAACAATGTTATTGTCAATAACATCACCAACATGTCCAGTATGGCATTTAGCTCCTCCACCCTGAAAGATGATTGCCTAAAAAAATAAAAGGAAACTTGTTTAAATGACAGATTTTATCTTTGTTATGGAAAGAGGCATATGTTGTATTTAGTTAAAAACTTCTTGAGTATGTTCTCAGATGAAAAGTAATCTGTATGGGTTTATGAACACTCATTTTTTTGTGTGTTTATCTTAAAAGCTTACAGAATACGTGAATGTGAAAAAGTTATTAGTGCTTTTCAGTTTGTAATCAGACTGTTGATACATGGTAACTTTCGCATGCATCTTTTTTCTAAATGTTAAAGCTGTTTTCGGCTGTTTACCCATCTATTTGTCATGAAGTGATGGGACCGGATGCTGTGATCTTAGTTTTCTAAATGTTGAGCTTTAAACCAACTTTTTCACTCTTCTCTTTCACATTAATCAAGAGGCCTTTTAGTTCTTCATTTTCTGCCATAAGGGTGGTGTTATCTGCATATCTGAAGTTATTGATATTTATCCCAGCAATCTTGATTCCAGCTTGTGTTTCATCCAGCCCAGTGTTTCTCATGATGTACTCTGCATAGAAGTTAAATAAGCAGGGTGACAATATAAAGCCTTGACATACTCCTTTCCCAGTTTGGAACCAGTCTGTTGTTCCATGTCCAGTTCTAACTGTTGCTTCCTGATCTGCATACAGGTTTCTCAAGATGCAGGTCAGGTGGTCTGTATTCCCATCTCTTGAAGAATTTTCCACAGTTTATTGTGATCCACACAGTCAAAGGCTTTGGCATAGTCACTTCATGGCAAATAGATGGGGAAACAGTGGAAACAGTGGCTGACTTTATTTTTCTGGGCTCCAAAATTACTGCAGATGGTGACTACAGCCATGAAATTAAAAGACGTTTACTCCTTTCAAGGAAAGTTATGACCAACCTAGACAGCATATTAAAAAGCAGAGACATCACTTTTATAACAAAAGTTCATCTAGGCAAGGCCATGGTTTTTCCAGTGGTCATGTATGGATGTGAGAGTTGGACTGTGAAGAAAGCTAGAGCGCCGAAGAATTGATGTTTTTGAACTGTGGTGTTGGAGAAGACTCTTGAGAGTCCCTTGAACTGCAAGGAGAGCCAACCAGTCCATCCTAAAGGAGATGAGTCCTGGGTGTTCATAGGAAGGACTGATGCTGAAGCTGAAACTCCAATAATTTGGCCACCTGATGCAAAGAGCTGACTCATTCAAAAAGACCCTGATGTTGAGAAAGATTGAGGGCAGGAGGAGAAGGGGACGACAGAGGACGAGATGGTTGGATGGTATTACTGACTCAATGGACATGGGTTTGGGTAGACTCCAGGAGTTGGAGATGGACAGGGAGGCCTGGCGTGCTGCGGTTCGTGGAGCCACAAAGAGTCAGACACCACTGAGCAACTCATCTGACTGAAAGCTGTTTTGGCAATAAACTGATCATATATAGTATCATCAGAGACAGTTTTACTTTTTAGTTACTTCCCTGTGTTGATGGTCTTTAAACAGAGAGGCATAAGTGAAAAAATGTGAACGCATGGTATTTTTGATTTATTAAAGACTTGCTCTTACGTTCCTTAAAGCAGCAATTATGTCTTGATTTTTCTTTCTTTTTTAAAAATTTTATTTTTGGTTGCGCTGGGTCTTTCTTGCTGCATGTGTTCTTTCTCTAGTTGTGGTGAGCGATCTGGGGCTACGCTCTTCATTTCCTGTGGTGCACTGGCTTCTCATTGCGGTGGCTTCTGTTGCCAAGCACAGAAATTGAGTAGTTGGGCCCTGGCTTCAGTAGTTGCAGCATATAGGTTAGTAGTTGTGGTGGATTTTTCTTTTTAACATCCTTTTAAGGGGACTTAAAATGAAAGCCTGCTTAGAGCCTTTCTTTTTCACTGGAAACATTTAAATGTGAGAGAGGTAACAGAAAAATAAGGGCTGGATAGAGTTTATTATTGATTCTAAGACTCTTACTAACAACTATTGGAGCTCTCCTTTGGGGAGTCTTTAAATAATGATTGATGTGGATGTATGGTAAAACAATGAGATGTTCACATTGTGAATATTATCAGTTCAATTCAGTCATGTCCAACTCTTTGTAACCTCACAGACTGCAGCACACCAGGCTTCCCTGTCCATCACCAACTCCCAGAGCTTGCTCAGACTCATGTCCATTGAGTCAGCGATGCCATCCAGCCATCTTATCCTCTGTTGTCCTCTTCTCCTCTTGCCTTCAATATTTCCCTGCATCGTGAGAATGAATAATTGTCACTCATGTAAAGACATCATCTAGTAAGTTTATCACAATTGGATTTGAGTTGTACTGTTACCTTTTCCTGGTGTGGAAACTGAGGTATAACCTACTAAGGGCAGAGCTGAGACTAGAAGCTGAGTTGCTTGACTTTGAAGCAACTAATATAAGTTAGTGCACTTAATAATCAGGCTTAAGTCTATTATTATTAGTGTGTACCTTGTCACACCATTTGATATCACTTTGCAGAAATGAGGCTGATAATACTTTAAACATTACTTTGTTAAAAATCTAGTGAAAGTTATTTGTATATTTTGTTATTCTGAAAATGTAGGAAAAGGTAAATCAGATCAGGTATGCACCTTTAAATAAGATGTGGCCTCTTCTTTGTACTTGCCCAGTATTCTGGAAATTTACCTCAAGATAATAAACTTACATTAAAAACTCTGGTTTGAATTGTTAAAGGTCTATTTAGCTTTTACTTTATTCCCTGTTTGCTTAACGTTTCAACTATTAAGTCCTAGAAATTTAAAAAAGAAAGTTTTTCTTTCATAGTCCAGGATCTTAATGACACTTGTTAATTGTCTCGTGAAATCTTTTAGAGGACAAACTTTTGTAAGGTAATATGAAAATACAGATAAAGGAGCAGTCCAGTGAGAGTTGGACTGTGAAGAAGGCTGAGTGCCGAAGAATTGATGCTTTTGAACTGTGCTATTGGAGAAGACTCTTGAGAGTCCCTTGGACTGCAAGGAGATCCAACCAGTCCATTCTGAAGGAGATCAGCCCTGGGATTTCTTTGGGAGGAATGATGCTAAAGCTGAAACTCCAGTACTTTGGCCACCTCATGCGAAGAGTTGACTCATTGGAAAAGACTCTGATGCTGGGAGGGATTGGAGGCAGGAGGAGAAGGGAATGACCGAGGATAAGATGGCTGGATGGCATCACCGACTCGATGGACGTGAGTCTGAGTGAACTCCGGGAGTTGGTGATGGACAGGGAGGCCTGGCGTGCTGCAATTCATGGGATCGCAAAGAGTCGGAGACGACTGAGCAACTGAACTGAACTGAAGTTGGAGAAATCTACATAAGTCAAGTGGTATGATGCGTTGAAAGACATGCTAGGTGGAGAATTGAGCCCTATTAAATGCAAGTAGGTGTGGAGTAAGTTGTTTGCAAAAATCTGGAAAATTCTTTGTGGCCGGAGCAGTACAGTCCATGTGGACTTGAGGAAATTGAGGAGGTGAGGTTAAATAGGTGGACTAGGATGAAAGTGTAAATTGGACGGTGAATTTGAACTTGATTGTCTAAGGAGCCTTTCTCATGCAAGTTTGAAGCAGGGAAGTAACATAGTCACATTTATTGTTAGAACCATACCCTGAAAACCATGTGGATCTGACCTCTGAAGAAACTGGTGATAGAGACGGTTGTCTGGAACTGTTGTTTTTCACTAAGTGGGCATTGTGGCATTGGCCACAAAAAGACTGGCTGGATCCCAGAGATACAGAGATGCTTGAGGGATTGATAGCAATTTGGGGGAGGGCAAGTGAAGTAGATGAAAGAGTAAGGTTTTTGACTGGGATTATTTAAGGGATAATGGTGACATGATAAATGAAAATAGGAAGAGAAATAGTTTGAATGAGGGCAAAGGTATGGAGGGGGAGGTAGCATAGTATTTATGAGTACATTTTGAGTACTTTTTGACTGTCTGGTAATATCCTGTACTTTCGTACTTTTATACATATAATGTACTTTTGTTACATTGTTATTTTACTGTATCTCTATGAGTCAGGTTAAGAGTATCTTTATTTTATAGATAAAGAGCAAACTGAGCCTCAGAAGTTGAGTGACTTCCTTTGGTTCAGTACTTTTTAAAAATGGGTAATGATATTTCTTGTAAGTTGTAAGTGTTAATGCTTGTTTTTGCCTAACAATTATGTTCATTTTTTTGTAATTTTATTTAAAAATTTTTTTCAGCCATCATAGACGAGAAAAAACAATGGCAGAGAATAGTGCATCAGCATCCACTACTGGCAGTACAAGCTTGGCAGACTCTTCCATTTTTGATTCTAAAGTTGCCGAAACTTCTAAGGAAAACTTATTTATTAGATCTACTTCATGTGTTGAAGGTAAACATGTTATCTGCTTTAAAATGCCAAATCACTCTTTTAATCCTAAACTTACTGACTAGCGATTTTCTTATGTTTTGACTTTAATATTGTTAAGTTAGGGTACAGGCATTCAGTAAAAATTTGTTAACAAAAACCCATTGCACTAGATTTTTTTTATTATTGTCTGGCATTTCCCACCTTCGAAGGAGAGGGTGTCTTGTTGGATCTTGCTTTAGCTGTGTGTGAGGGCAATGTGGCTGCAATAGTGTTAGCTAGAATGGATTCAGTTAGGATTGCTCAGGTGCAGGCCACTTCCTCCCTTTCCAGTGTGTTAACCTATCTTTCACAGAGTTGTATGCGCTATTTAAGAGGACGACTGCAAGTTGGGGAATGCTTTCTTTGGTTATGAAGAGTGCTAACGTTTGAATACTTTGTTTATAACACAGTATGTTTCTCTTCTGAAATGATACCTGATGAGATTTTTTTAAAAAGCCAGGAATGCAGTCATTTTAATTTCAGGGAATGTTATTATCTCAAAGATGGAAAACGTTACAGATCTAGTCAAAAAAGGGATTGGAGACTACTGATTTCGATGTTAATGAATAATAAAAGTGTCTTACTTAAACGTTTTTAATTTTAATAGAAGAAATGCCTCAGATTGAAACAAGAGTCATACTGGTCCAAGAATCTGGAAAACGAGAAGAACTTATAAAAGCTTTAAAGGTATGGAGATTTAGCTTTTTATTTTTTTCTTTTAAAGAGACTATATTCCTTCCATCGGTGCATAAATAAATTTATAGTTTTCTTAATCTCATAATTAAGTCTCTTTTCCACAGACTATTAACATAATGGAAGTCCCTGTTATAAAGATAAAAGAAAGTTGTCCTGGAAAATCGGATGAAAAATTAATAAAAAGTATTGTTAATATGGTAGGTCAAGCCTTTGGTTGCATGTGGCATGCTGCACTTCCTTTGATTGTATTCTGTAGTCCACTTAATGGTGATCGGGCCTAAAGTAGCTGTGAGGTATACTTTGAACACTCTGAAGCTAGATTAATGAAAATTATGACATTTATTTTAAAATTTGGATGTTTCTGAAACTTCAAAATATAATGTTTTATAAATAATGAAATCCTTATAGAGTAATTTGGCATTGTTAAATTTAAATGACATTTCACTTATGTATTATTTGTGAAGATCTAATACTTTAAACTCTACTTTTTCTTCAATAATTTTATTTTATTCTAAATTAATGCATTGCTTCCACAATTGCAAGTCAATATTTGACAGTCATCAGGGAATTTACCTCACTGTATGAAGTATCTCTAATCCCTATACCAGCTAATACTAGATTGTGAGGGTTTCCATAATAACATATGCTGGGTGGCTCAAACAATAGAAATATGTTTTCTCCTTTTCCTGGAGGCTAAACTCCAAGATCAAGGTGTCAGCAGGCTTAATTTCCGTTGAGGCCTTTTTCCTTGGCTTGTCGATGACTGCCACCTTCTTGCTTTATCTTCACATGGCTTATCTTCTGTGCATGCATATCTCTTTTGTATACCCAGATTTCCTTCTCTTATAAGGACACCTATCCACCTCTAATACACTCTGACCAAAATCCACCCATGTGACTTCATTTAACCTTTATTACCTTGAAAGGCCATATCTTGAAATAGTTACATTCTGAGGTACAGGGGGTTAGAACTTCAACATGAGTTTTGGGATACACAATTCATCCCTTCACATCAGCCTGGGAAGTAAAGCCCAAATATTGACTCACCCATTTGAATTTTCTTTTAAATGGTTCTGTTCTTTTTATACAAGTCATGTAGATACTTAACTATCTTCATTCTTTTTCATCATTGTACATCACAAAGTTGCCTTTTTATATCCTGTGTATACAGTGTTTTAGTTGCCTCCATATTTTCTTATCTTTCTCTTATTTCCCTCATATATACTGAACTTTCTGTAGATGTTACATGTCATAGTATTTTTTTCTTTGTTTCTGACTGTAGTTTGTGCAGGAAGAACTATGCGTATGGCATCATTTTCTCAGTCAGAATAAAAAGCAACTCTGGATATCTTTCTAAGGCATCCTACTATCAAAATACATGTACTTAAAAAATTCATCATCCCTATTTTTATATCCATACTAGATGCTTTATAATGGCTACCGAGTCATATCAGAAACTTATGCCTTTATAATAATTTTCAAAATTTAAAATCTTAATGTAGAGATATGTTTATATAAATAAGTAAAGAAATATGACTTCACTATCAAGTATAATGCTCATTGTATGATTTAAAACTTAAGTTTCTACATTTCTACAAATATACAAATAAAAATGTTGA
>SJYC01068063.1:0-10806 GCA_006408675.1 Madoqua kirkii | reverse complement strand
CTGATGTACAAATAACTGTACATATTTGGTGTGTATAATTTGTTCAGATTAGACATAAGCAAAAACTACAATCAGCATAATAAATATATGCATATTGTGCTTCTTTCCTTGTGCCCCTTTGAGGGTTTTACTTTTTGCTATTTTGTGTGATTTTCTTTTTTTTATGTTAAGAACCCTTAACATAAGATTTACCCTCTTAACAAAATTTGAAATACACTTAAGAGCATATTGCTAATTATATTGTACACTATGTTGTACAGCAGAACTCTAGAATTCATTTATCTAGTGTAACAGAAACTTTAGAGCCTTTGAATCACAACTGCCTATCTCCCCCAAAAGCTTCTGGTAATCTCTATTCTCTGTTTCTATGAATTAGACTATTTCAGATATTTCACATAAGTACAATCATGCAAAAATGTGCTCTTCTATAACTGACCCCAGGTTGATCCATGTTACAAATTGCAGAATTTTCTTCCTGTTCAGAGATGAACAGTATTTTTTTATTTGTACATAAAATATTTCCTTTCTATCTTCACATGGCAATGCTACTGCTGCTAAGTCACTTCAGACTCTGTGTGATGCCATAGATGGCCTCGTACCAGGCTCCTCTGTCCCTGGGACTCTCCAGATAAGAAACCTGGAGTGAGTTGCCATTTCCTTCTCCAACGAATGAAAGTTAAAAGTGAAAGTGAAGTTTGCTCAGTCATTTCCGACTGTTCACGACCCCATGGATTGCAGCCTACCAGGCTCCTCCGTCCATGGAATTTTCCAGGCAAGAGTACTGAAGTGGGGTGCCACTGCCTTCTTCATCACATGGCAATGGAGACATATTATTTCTATATACTGGCTATTGTCTATAGAGTGACAATGAACATGAAAACACAGGTAGCCCTCTGAGATACTGATTTTATTTCTTTCGGATATATACCAGAGATGACATTTTCGGATCATATGATAATTCTATTTTTAAGTATTTGTGCAATATCCATACTGTTTTTGACAGCAGCTGTACCACTTTACTTTCCCAACAGAGTATTAAGGTTTCAATTGCTCCAAAGTCTTGTTGGTTCTTATTATCTTTTGTTTTTATAGTAGTCATCCCAACAAATAAGAGGCAATATCATATTTTACCTCTGATTTGCATTACACTTATAATTAGTTATATTGAGCATGTTTTCTTAAGTGTGTCAATCTTTTGTAGTTATTATTGGAGAAATGTGTATTAAAATTCTGTGTCTATTTTTTAATTGATGTTTCGTCTTGTATTTGCTATTGAGTTGTAGAAGTTCCATGTATCTATTGGAAATCAACCTCTTATCAGATGGTTTGTAATTACTTTCACTTGCTCTATACTTTGCTGTTTCATTTTGTTGATTGTTTCATTTGCTGCTCAGAAGCTTTTTAGACTGATGTGGTCCCATTTGTTTTTTTTTCTCTTGTTGGTTGCATTTTGGTATCATCTCCAAGAAATAATTGCCAAGAGTAATGTGAAGAATTAAACTATTACCCTGGTTCTCCTGGTTTTATATTTTAAGAGTTTCAGTCAGTTCAGTCATTCAGTCTGCTCCAATTCTTTGGGACCCCATGGACTGCAGCACTCTAGGCTTCCCTGCCCATTACAAACTCCCAAAGCTTGCTCAAACTCATGTCCATTGAGTCGGTGATGCCATTCAACCTTCTCATCCTCTGTTGTCCCTTTCTCCTCCTGTCTTCAATCTTTTCCAGCATCAAGGTCTTTTCTAATGAGGCAGTTTTTCACAAAAGGTGGCCAAAGTACTAAAGTTTCAGCTTCAGCATCAGTCCTTCCAATGAATATTCAGGACTGATTTCCTTTAGGATGAACTGGGTGGATCTCTTTGCTGTCCAACGGACTCACAAGAGTCTTCTCCAACACCACAGTTCAAAAGCATCAATTCTTAGATACTCAGCTTTCTTAATAGTTCAGCTCTCATATCCATACATGACTACTGGAAAAACCATACCTTTGATTAGGTGGACCTTTGTTGGCAAAGTAATATCTCTACTTTTTAATATGCTGTCTAGGTTGGTCACAACTTGTCTTCCAAAAAGCATGTATCTTTTCATTTCATGGTTGAAGTCACCATCTGCAGTGATTTTGGACCCAAACAAAAATAATCTCTCACTGTTTCCAGTGTTTCCCCATCTATTTGCCATGAAGTGATGGGACTGGATGCCATGATCTTGATTTTCTGAATGTTGAATTTTAAGTCATCTTTTTCACTCTCCTCTTTAATTTTCATCAAGAGGCTCTTTAGTTCTTCGCTTTCTGACATAAGGGTGGTGTAATCTGTATATTTAAACTTATTGATATTTCTCCTGGCAGTCTTGATTCCAGCTTGTGCTTCATCCAACCCTGCATTTTGTATGATGTACTCTGCATATAGGCTAAATAAGCAGGGTGACAATATACAACATAGAGGTACTTTCTTTTTCTGATTTTGAACCAGTTTGTTGTTCCATGTCCAGTTCTAACTGTTGCTTGTTGACCTGTGTACAGATTTACCAAGAGGCAGGAGTGGCCTGGGATTTCCATCTCTTTAAGAAATTTCCATACATTGTTGTGATCCACACATTCAAAGACTTCAGAGTAGTCAATACAGCAGAAATAGATGTTTTTTTCTGGAACTCTTTTGGGTTTTTTTTGATGATCCATTGGATGTTGGCAATTTAATCTCTGGTTCGTCCGCCTTTTCTATATCCAGCTTGAATATCTGGAAGTACACTGTTTATGTGTTGTTGACGCCTGGCTTGGAGAATTTTGAGCATTACTTTGCTAGCATATGAGATGAGTGCAATTTTGCAGTAATTTGAACATTCTTTGGCATTGTCTTTCTTTGTGATTGATATGAAAACTGACCTCTTCGAGTCTTTTGTACACTGTTGAGTTTTCCAGATGTTCTGGATACTGAGTGCAGCACTAACAGTGTCATCTTTTCGGATTTAAAACAGTTCAACTTAAATTCCATCACCTCCACTAGCTTTGTTCATAGTGATGCTTTCTAAGGCCCACTTGACTATGCATTCCAGGATGTCTGGCTCTTGGTGAGGGATCACATTATCGTGGTTATCTAGGTCATGGAGACTGTTTTGTATAGTCCGTCTCTGTGTCCTTGCCACCTTTTTTTTATAACTTTGCCTCTGTTAGGCCCAGACCATCAGTGTCCCTTATTGTGTCCATCTTGCTTAAAATATTCCCTTGATATCTCTAATTTTCTTGAAGATATCTCTAGTTTTTCCCATTTTACTGTTTTTTTTTAATATTTCTTTGCATTGATCACTGAGGAAAATTTTCTTATCTTTACTTGCTATTCTTTGCAACACTATATTCAAATGGATTTATCTTTCCTTTTCTCTATAGCCTTTAGATTCTCTTCTTTTCTCAGCTATTTGTCAGGACTCTTCAGACAACTATTTTGCCTTTTTGAATATTTTTGTCTTGGGTATGGTCTTGATCACTGCCTCCTGTATAATGTCATGAACCTCTGTCCATAGATCTTCAAGCACTCTATCTATCAGATTTAGGCTCTTAAATCTATTTCTCACTTCCACTATATAATCACAAGGTATTTTATTTAGGTCATACTTGAATGGTCTAGTGGTTTTCCCTACTTCTTTCCATTTAAGTCTGAATTTGGCAATAAGGAGTTCATGATTTGACCCACAGTCAACTCCTGGTCTTGTTTTTGTTGACTGTATAGAGTTTCTTCATCATCTTTGGCTGCAAAGAATATAATCAATCTGATTTTGATGTTGACCATCTGGCAATGTCCATGTGTAGAGTCTTCTCTCTTGCTATTGGAAGAGGGTGTTTGCTATGAGCAGTGTGTTCTCCTGGCAAAACTCTGTTAGGCTTTGCCCTGCTTCATTTTGTACACCAAGGCCAAGTTTGCCTGTTACTCCAAGTGTCTCTTGACTTGTTATATTTGCTTTCCAATCCCCTATAATGAAAAGGCCAACTTTTTTTGGTTGTGAGTTATAAAAGATCTTGTAGGTCTTCATGAAACTGTTCAACTTCAGCTTCTTCAGCATTTCTGGTGGGGGCTTAGATTTGGATTAGTGTGATATGTAATGTTTAGCCTTGGAAATGAACAATGTTTGTTCTATCATTGTTGAGATTGCACCCAAGAACTGCATTTCTTCTTCTGTTGACTATGAGGGCTACTCCATTTCTCCAAAGGGATTCTTGTCCACAGTAGTACATTAATGATTATATGAATTAAATTCACCAATTTCAGTTCATTTTAGTTCACTGATTCCTAAAATGCTGATGTAAACTCTTGCCATCTCTTGCTTGACCACTTTCAATTTACCTTGATTCATGGACCTAACATTCAAGGTTACTATGTAATATCGTTCTTTATGGCATCGGACTTTACTTCCCTCACCAGTCACATCCATAACTGGTCACTGTGTTTGCTCTGGCTCCATCTCTTCATTCTTTCTGGAGTTATTTCTCCATACTTCTCCAGTAGCATACTGAACAGCTATTTACCTGAGGTTTTCATCTTTTAGTGTCATATATTTTTGCCTCTTCATAAGGGTTTATGTTTAAGTTTTTAATCCATTTTGAGTTGATATTTGTGATATGTATGATTTAAGGTAGAAAAATCCAAGACAGGGTATTTAGTCAATAAAAAGTAATAAAAGGAGTACAAATTGGATGGGAGGAAAATCACTCTTGTTTCCAGATGATATGATCTTATATTCAAAAACTTTAAGGACTGCACAAAACTATTATTAGAATAAGTGCATTCACAAAAACTGCATGATACAAAATCAACATACAAGCATCATTTGTTTCCCTAGATTTTCAAACAATGAACCATCTGAAAAAGGCAGTTTAAAAATTTCATTTAGAATGATATTAAAAAATTACTTAAAACATTTACCCAAGGATATGAAAGATCTGGACACTTGAAATAAGATCAATGATGAGAGAAATTGTAGAAAACATAAATTAATGGAAAGACATCCTCTGTTATTGGATTGGAAGGAATAATATTGCTAAAATGTTAATATTACCAAAGTGAAAGTGAAAGATGCTCAGTCCTGTCCGACTCTTGAGACTTTATTCATGGCAATCCACCAGGCTCCTCTGTCCAAAGGATTCTCCATGCAAGAGTACTGGAGTGTGTTGCCATGCCTTTCTCCAGGAAATCTTCCTAATCCAAGGACTGAACCCAGGTCTCCCACATTGCAGGCAGATTCTTTACCATCTGAGCCAGTACTACCAAAAGCACAGATTCAGTGCTTGTTTTTGTTCAGTCACCAAGTTGTGTCCAACTCTTTGTGACCCCTGGACTGCAGCACACCAGACCCAGAATAGCCAAAACAATTGAAAAATAAATATAAAGCTGGAGGCATTACATGTCTTGATTTTAAAATATTACAAAGCTAAGATGATTAAGGGTTTCCCTTATGGCTCAGCTGGTACAGAATCCACCTGCATTGCAGGAAACCTGGATTTAATCCTTAATTTGAGAAGGAGAAGGAAAAGGAAGGGAAAGGCTACTCACTCCAGTATTCTGGCCTGGAGAATTCCATGGACTGTATAGTCAATGGGGTTGCAAAGAGTTGGACACAACTGAGTGACTTTCACTTCACAAGATAATTAATGATTTTAAAATATTACAAAGCTAAGATGATTAAGGGTTTCCCTTATGGCTCAGCTGGTACAGAATCCACCTGCATTGCAGGAAACCTGGATTTAATCCTTAATTTGAGAAGGAGAAGGAAAAGGAAGGGAAAGGCTACTCACTCCAGTATTCTGGCCTGGAGAATTCCATGGACTGTATAGTCAATGGGGTTGCAAAGAGTTGGACACAACTGAGTGACTTTCACTTCACAAGATAATTAAAACCATATGGTACTTGTGTAAAGTGACTTATAGGCCAGTGTAATTATTTATATTGAGAGTCTAGAAGTGGTTCATACAGTAAGGAGTCTGCCTGCTATGCAGGAGACCTAGGTCGGGAAGATCCACTAGATAAGGTAATGGCAACCCACTCCAGTATCCTTGCCTGGAAAATTCCATGGATAGAGTAGCCTGGCAGGCTACAGTCCATGGGGTTGCAAAGAGTCAGACTGAGTAACTTCACTTCACTTCTAGAAGTAAACTCTTGTATATGAGATTAACTGATTTTTGACAAGGATGCCAAGAACACGTTATGGGGCAAGGATAGCTTCTTCAACAAATGGTGTTTGGGGAAACTAGATATCCACATGCAAAAATTTTATATTTTGTATCATTATTCTAACGTATGAGGAAGTCAGTCTTATAGGATCCTATTAGAACAGAGCATGGCAGACTGCCAGCTACTCTGGAATACTTTGTGAAGTCCAGACTGCCTATCCTGGGATATTATAGGATGGAAAGATAAACTTCTAACTTATTTAAAGCAATGTTTGTGTTTTACTTCTTATGGCAGCTTAACTTTTGCGGTAACTAATACACCAACTCATTTTATTTATATTGATATTTTGTGGAATAATTTTTGCACCTCTTTAATTTCAGCCTTTTGTTTCTTAGTTTTTAAACATGTCCATGTAAGTAGGGTCCTGAGTTCTACTCATTTTTCAGGATTCATGAGGGAGTTGCAAATTCATTTTCAATTCCACTTAAACATAAATCCTTGTAACTAACTTAAGACCAACTTTTTAACCCCAGTGAAAATGTTTGCACCTGCTTCTAGTGTACCTTCGTCTTCACTGAGCACTTAGTGTGAATCACCAAAGCTATTTTTCTGGACACCTATAATTATGCCAAGTTTCTTTTAGCCACCTTTCAGGAAATATTACACTTTATTCAGACTTAGTGTTTTTGAAGAAACAAAAGTACTACCTCTTTCCCACACAGAATTTCAGATGTTTGATTGGCTTCTTGTTGATCCTCTCTTGTTGATCCTCTTTTTAAGAGCTTATATGTCTTCTTACTTATGTTAAGGTTGGATATTTACTGGCTCCTAATATTATTAAAACAGATTGATTTTTATGTTTCTTGTTTTCTTTTTCATGGTTTTCAGATAGGAATGAGATAGTGCCAACTTTATGTTGTAGTTTCAGATTAAAATAATGACTATTTTATTTTTTCCCCAGCAATTTTGCTGGTTTACAAGGCAAATGCATTGAAAAAATGACAAATCCGATGGGGGCCGAAAATAAATTTTTAGGAATTATATACACATAATACTTTTCCAAAAACAAATGTCTGTCCAATGAAGTCCGAGAGTCATGAATTAATCTGAACCACAAATAAATGATATTTATGTTTCACATACATAAAATTTAGGTATAAAGTATACTATCTTAACATAAATTAGATTGAGAGAATATTAGGGTTAAATATGAATGCTCTTGGCAGAGAGATTAACTGAAGAAACTTCAGTGAAATTCTGTAATTTTAATGATTAGTAGGTATTTTCTATTTTAACAAGATTTTTCTGTGCTGAAAAAATGTCAGATCCACACTGACCCTCAAAAAATTTTGCCCTCTAGGTTTAACCATATATTAGATTAAGTGGAAATATAACAATTCATGAAAAGAATCTGAGGAAAAATCATTTTTATTAAGAAAAAAATTAATGAAAAGAAATGGTAGAAAAAAGAAATGTAATTAATATATTTCATAATATAAAATTTGATGTACACCACAATAAACTGGAAAATGCTGAAAGATATGGGAATACCAGACCACCTGATCTGCCTCTTGAGAAATCTATATGCACTTTAGGAAGCAACAGTTAGAATTGGACATGGAACAACAGACTGGTTCCAAATAGGAAACGGAGTACGTCAAGGATGTATATTGTTACCCTGTTTATTTAACTTATATGCAGAGTACATCATGAGAAATGCTGGGCTGGAAGAAGCACTAGCTGGAATCAAGATTGCTGGAAGAAATGTCAATAACCTCAGATACGCAGATGACACCACTCTTATGGCAGAAAGTGAAGAGAAACTAAAAAGCCTCTTGATGAAAGTGAGAGGAGAGTGAAAAAGTTGACATAAAGGTTAACATTCAGAAAACAAAGATGATGGCATCCAGTCCTATCACTTCATGGGAAATAGATGGGGAAACAGTAGAGACAGTGTCAGATTTTATTTTGGGGGGCTCTAAAATCATTGTGGATGGTGACTGAAGCCATGAAAACTCCTTGGAAGGAAAGTTATGACCAACCTAGATAGCATATTGAAAAACAGAGAGATTACTTTGCCATCAAAGGTCAGTCTAGTCAAAGCTATGGTTTTTCCAGTGGTCATATATGGATGTGAGAGTTGGACTGTGAAGAAAGCTGAACGCTAAAGAACTGATGCTATTGAACTGTGGTGTTAGAGAATACTCTGAACTCTTGGACTGCAAAGAGATCAAACCAGCACATTTTTTAAAAATATAAATTTATTTATTTTAATTGGAGGTCAATTACTTTATATTGTACTCTTTTTGCCATATATCAACATGTATCTGCCACAGGTATACATGTGTTTCCCATCCTAAACACCCCTCCCTCCTCCCTCCCTGTACTGTCCTTCTGAGTTGTCCCAGTGCATCAGCCCCAAGCATCCAGTATCAGTCATTGAACCTGGGCTGGTGATTCATTTCATATATAATATTATACATAATTCAACATCATTCTCCTAATTATCCCACCTCTCCCTCTCCGACAGAGTCCAAAAGGCTGTTCTACACATCTTTGTCTCTTTTGCTGTCTAACATACAGGCTTATTTTTACCATCTTTATAAATTCCATATATATGCATTACTATACTGTATTGGTGTTTTTCTTTCTGGATTATTTCACTCTGTATAATCCACTCCAGTTTTATCTACCTCATTAGAACTAATTCAAATGTATTCTTTTTAATGGCTGAGTAATACTCCATTGTGTATATGTACCACTGCTTTCTTATCCATTCATCTGCTGATGGACATCTGGTTGCTTCCATGTCGTGGTTATTATAAACAGTACTGCGATGAACATTGGGATACATGTGTCTCTTTCAATTCTGGTTTTATTGGTGTGTATGCCCAGCAGTTGGATTGCTGGGTAATAAGGCAGTTCTATTTCCAGTTTTTAAAGAAATCTCCACACTGTTCTCCATAGTGGTTGTACTAGTATGCGTTCTCACCAACAATGTAAGAGGGTTCCCTTTCCTCCTCACCCTTTCCAGCATTTATTGCTGGTAGACTTTTGGATCACAGCCATTCTGACTGGCATAAAATGGTACCTCATTGTGGTTTTGATTTGCATTTCTCTGATAATGAGTGATGTTGAACATCTTTTCATGTGTTTGTAGGTAATCTGTATGTCTTCTTTGAAGAAATATCTATTTAGTTCTTTTATGCATTTTTTGATTGGGTTGTTTATTTTTCTGGAATTGAACTATAGGAGTTGTATGTACAAAATAGAAAGCCCAGAGATAAATCCACGCACCTATGGACACCTTATCTTTGACAAAGGAGGCAAGAATATACAATGGATTAAAGACAATCTCTTTAAGAAGTGGTGCTGGGAAAATTGGTCAAGCACTTGTAAAAGAATGAAACTAGAACACTTCCTAACACCATACACAAAAATAAACTCAAAATGGATTAAAGATCTAAATGTAAGACCCGAAACTATAAAACTCCTAGAAGAGAACATATGTAAAACACTCTCTGACATACATTACAGCCGCATCCTCTATAACCCATCTCCTAGAACTTCTTGACTCACCTAGCTCAGATGGTAAAGCGTCTGTCTACAATAAGAGAGACCTGGGTTCGATCCCTGGGTCAGGAAGATCTCCTGGAGAAGGAAACAGCAATCCACTCCAGTACTATTGCCTAGAAAACCCCATAGACAGAGGAGCCTGGTAGGCTACAGTCCATGGGGTCTCTAAGAGTCGGACACGACTGAGAGACTTCAGAATACTGTAAATAAAAGCAAAAATAAACAAATGGGACCTAATTAAACTTAAAAGCTTCTGCACAACAAAGGAAACTATAAGCAAGATGAAAAGACAGCCTTCAGAATGGAACAAACCAGTTCGTTCTAAAGGAGATCAGCCCTGGGTGTTCTTTGAAAGGAATGATGCTAAAGCTGAAACTCCAGTTCTTTGGCCACCTCATGAGAAGAGTTGACTCACTGGAAAAGACTTTGATGCTGGGAGAGATTGGGGGCAGGAGGAGAAGGGAATGACAGAGGATGAGATGGTTGGATAGCATCACCGACTCGATGGATGTGAGTTGAGTGAACTCCGGGAGTTGGTGATGGACAGGGAAGCCTGGCATGCTTTGATTCATGGGGTTGAAGAGTTGGACACGACTGGAGCGACTGAACTGAACTGATTGATATTTTATAATCATAATATTCCTTTGAATTTTAACTTCTGAATTCATAATTAACTTTTGAATTTTAACTGTTACATAATTACATAATTTCACCTTCATCTCCAATCATCTTTCAACTCATCATTATAATATATTACATCATTTTAAAAGATCAATATTTATACCTAACCTAGACATACTTTAACAAATAAGTTTAACATCTGAAAGTGAAGCATTCTATATTTTCCTGTGAAAATCTACATAACCATACTTTGTCAGGATACATTTTTAAACTTAAATTGTATTAAACACTTTGGAAGAAAGTGCAGTAGAATTTATTCTTATGTTATTTTCTGTAATCATCATTTGAAGCAGATAAAAGTTATTGTAAATAAAAGACCTCATGAATATTAATTTATGATTTTATAAAGCAAATCATGGGTAAAAATACAATGTATATAACCGTACACAATACA
>SJYC01068059.1:0-11951 GCA_006408675.1 Madoqua kirkii | reverse complement strand
TTTTAACTGTTCTTATTAAATTGATGTCAAAGACTTATGATGGTATGCTTTCTAAATGCCAAATACTTAAAGTTTTAGTGAATTCATTTTTAAACATCCCTCCAAACACTGATTATTAGATCTTCTTATATCCTTTGAAAATAATATAACATTTTGATTTATATTTTATTGAAGCTTTAAAACATAATATTTTTAAAATTATAAATAACGCATTGCATGATTACACTTTGTCAGACCATGTTTTACATATGTTTTCATCAATAATCTGCATAACACTATAAAGTAGACATTAACATCATCTTAATTTCACAGATGAAGAAACTGGGACCTAAAAATGTTTAAATGTATGTACAATGTTACCAAGTGTTGACCTGAAACAAATAGACTGCCAGATATTTCTCCAGCAAAGATAGGTTTATTTGAGATCAGCAGAGAATTGAAATTCAGTATCTGCAACCATAGTGAGCCACATGCAAGTCTTCACATGGCAAGGGAAGAAGAACACTTTTGTAGAGAAGCAAAGAAAGTTGGAGGGTTTTAATAAAGAGTCTGTGGCTTTTCATTGGCTGAGTCCTTGCCAGGAGGGAAGAGGAATCCTTTTCCTTTTTGTTGGACTGTGCTATCATCACAGAGTGTGAGACCTCCCATTTCTGTTCCCTTAACTATATTTAACTAAGGCCTCATTTTATTAATTTTTTCAGATGTTAAGCAACAAATCAGAAAACTGAAATAACATCATATGGTTCTAGATTCAGTATTCTAAATAATCATAATTTTTTGTTCCATTTGAGGCTATGGAAGTTTTAATATTTAAAAATTTACTGTTATTTTATGCTATGGTAAAGTTTAATATAAATATAATGATCAGAGTTAATATTCAAATAGTTTCAATTCAGCAGCCAGAGAAAGTTAATTGTCAACACTTTTTAAATTATTTTTCAAAATTTACTTATTTATTTTGTCCTTGTGGCACTACCTGCAGGGTCTTTGTTCCCTAACGAGGTATGGAACCCATGTTACGTACAGTGGAAGAACAGAGTCTAAATCACTGGAAAACCAGGGAAGTCTCTGTAATACTTCTTTTAAACACTTAGTCCTCCTTTTAATAATCATAGCTAACAGTGTCAGACTTTATTTTGGGGGGCTCCAAAATCACTGCAGATGGTGACTGCAGCCATGAAATTAAAAGATGCTTACACTTTGGAAGAAAAGTTATGACCAACCTAGATAGCATATTCAAAAGCAGAGACATTATGTTGCCAACTAAAGCCCATCTAGTCAAAGCTATGGTTTATCCAGTAGTCATGTATAGGTGTGAGAGTTGGACTGTGAAGAAGGCTGAGCACTGAAGAATTGATGCTTTTGAACTGTGGTCTTGGAGAAGACTCTTGAGAGTCCCTGGGACTGCAAGAGATCCAACCAGTCCATTCTGAAGGAGATCAGCCCTGGGATTTCTTTGGAAGGAATGATGCTAAAGCTGAAACTCTAGTACTTTGGCCACCTCATGCAAAGAGTTGACTCATTGGAAAGGACTCTGATCCTGGGAGGGATTAGGGGCAGGAGGAGAAAGGGACGACAGAAGATGAGATGGCTGGATGGCATCACTGACTCGATGGACGTGAGTCTGAGTGAACTCCGGGAGTTGGTCATGGACAAGGAGGCTTGATATGCTGTGAATCATGGGGTCGCAAAGCGTAGGACACGACTGAGTGACTGAACTGAACTGAAAACTTGTTGAGCATATATAATATGAAAAAGAACTTTACATATATCATTTATTTTATATACTTACTTACCCTATGTGCTATATACAATGTTTTTTCTTCTTATAGATACTGAAAATTATCGAGATTACAGTATTGTAACGTAAAGTAGAAATAAAATTAAAAAGAAATAAAAAAAAATACAGAGAAACTGGAAAAAAATAAAAATAAAAATAAAAATATGGTACCTGATGAGTCTTGTTGAAGACCACAAGTTTAACAGCATATGTACATTATTTAACCTCAGACTCTTGCATTTGTATACTCTGTCCTTTTCATACCTTTTTGTAATGCATTTTCCAAGTCGTTTTACCATTTGAAACACTGAAAACATTTTTTTTTCCTACCATTTAAATATATGCACAACCATTGTCTTTTGCAAAACTCCACTTGTTAGCAAGAGGATACAAGGCATGTGAATATGGATAACTATATCTAAGATTATTAATCATAAAATGATACATATCAGTATATAGTAAAATATGTGGTTCAGTCATCATGCTTAAAAGAGTAAATCTCTCCTAAGAAACAGTATTTTATTTCCATCAATACTGGATTCAAATTCCTGGTTCTCCATGACCCTTTTTGTCTACAGATTATTCAATCAATTGCTAATTTATGCAGAATCCCTATTGATGGCTTCTAGTTTTCCAAGACAGTTTGTGCGTACTGAGTGTCCACCCACCCACCATCTGCCACATCGAGTTTTCATTGTTCATTACTTAAGAAAAACAAGTTTACAATTAAAAACAAAGTGTTCTGTTCAAATTAGGATATTTTGACACATGGTGTTTGCTTGAATTCATGAATATGAGATCATACATTACCCATATTTTAGAATAAGTAAGTTATTTTAAAATCATGTAAATTAAATATACAAAGCAATTAAGAGAAATAGGAGAAAACATAGCAGATCCATATAAATAAAGCATGAGGGAGTGGAAATTAGAAATATTCTTGAAAAATAAAGATGAAGCAGTTTTTTAAATCCAGAAACACACTTGTTCATCATTTTACACAAGTGACCTAGATATTTACACAGAAATTCATATAAAGTGTTATTTTAGATTCTCACACAAATGATCAGAGATATTTAATAAAATAACTTAGAAACAAAAGAATAAAAGTAAAAAAGTTGAGTTGTCATAACTGAGGTTCACATGAGGTATTTTAATTTGAGTACATGTGTCAATGTAGCAATGGCTCTATAGATAGAAAATCATAAGTATTATAAATTGTGCTCAACTAACTGTACATTTTAAAGTATTTTACCAAGCAAAATACTTGACATTGGAAGGTGACAGATTAATGGTTTCTTAGAATGAAAGCAAAACTCTGTATCATTTAAATATCAAGATCTAAGCATATTTGTCTCAAGACAGAACCAAGCATAGTTGGCTAGCAAACATAAAAGCATATAAACAATCATTCCTGAGTGTTAGCTCTCAAAGCTGGCTTGAGACTGTTATGATACTGTATGTCAAGGTCTTTCTGGGTACAATTTTGAGCAAGGTTCTTGGCTGGGCTGTGAGACCCATAAATATAGATCCCTGACCATTAGTATATCAAACACAAATGATTCTACCTCTAAACAGAACATCAGAGCCACATTGCTTGGTGGAGAAACAAAATATGTTAAAACAGAGCTTTCAAGATACTGATTCTAGATAAGAATATGATGATCCTTAATTTATGATATATTAATTAGGATCTTATGTATAAATAAATTTGTGATGAGCCAAACAGGGAAAATCCTTTTCTGTGGGCTTTACTGGTGGCTCAGATGGTAAAGAATCAGCCTTCAATGTGGGAGAATTTCTCCTGGATTGGGAAGACCCCTGGAGGAGAGAATGGCAATTCACTCCAGTATTCTTGCCTAGAGAATTCTATGGACAGAGGAGTCTAGCAGCCTACAGTCCATAGAGTTGCGAAGAAGGAGACACAACTGACTAACACTACTACTTCTAATATGGGGAGAAGGGGAGAGGGAGCATGTGCCCCTCTTAAAAAGAACAACAGACTTATAAGGATATATTAATAGTAAGATTTCAGGATACAAGAATTAGCCATGAGATTTTTTTTGCAGAACTAGAACAAAGAGCCCTTAAATTACAGTGCAAACACAAAAGACCCAGAGTTGCAAAAGTAACCAACCTTGAGGAAAAGGAACGAAACTAGAAGAGTCACACTATATAACTTCAAACTATACTGCAAAGTTGTGGTAATGAAAACAGCATAATGTTGGCCCCAAAACAGACACACATACCAGTGGAACAGAATCAAGAACCCTGAAATAAACCCATTCACCTATGGTCAATTAATCTATGATAAAGAAAGCAAGAATATGCGATAGAGAAAAGACCATTTCTTCAATAAAAGATGCTGGGAAAACTGGAAAGCTACACATAAAGCATTTAAATCAGAACAATCTCTAGCAACATACACACACACACACACACACACACACACACACGCACACATACACACAACTCAAAGTGGACGATGTACAACCTGAAAACAAAAATCCTAGAATATAAAATAGGCAAATGTTTTGTAACATAAATTGTAGCAATATTTTTATGGATTTGTCTCCTCAGTCAGAGGAAATGAAAGCAAAAATAAAGAATTGCAACCTAATTAAACGTAAAAAGCTTTTGCACAATGAAGGAAATCATTCAGAAAATGAAAAGACAACTTAATGAATAGGAGAAAATATTTGCTAATGATATTGATGACAAAGGATTTGATTTGAAGTATACAAATTGTTAATATAGTAATATCACAATTTTAAATATTGGACAGAAACCTGAATAGATATATTTCCAAATAAGACATCCAGATGGCTTACAGGCAAATGAATAGATACCCAACATTATTAATGATTAGATAAAATGCAAATCAAAACAACAATGAGATATCACCTCATTCATTTTGATAGCTATCATCAGAACAACCACAAATAACAAATGTTGATGAGGATGTGGAGTAACAGAAACTTTTATACACTGTTGGTGGGAATGTAAATTGCTGAAGCCACTGTGGAAAATCTTATGGAAATTCCTCAAAATGTTAAAAAGAGATTTACTATATGATCCAGCAATTTCACTCCTAGTCATACATCCAGAAATAAACCATTAATTAAAAAAAAAAATCTTGCACAACATGTCTGCAGCAGCATTATTTACAATAGCTGAGATATGTAAACAACCCAAGAATCCATTAAAAGAAGAATTAATAAAGGAGATATAGTATAAAAAAGCATGACATTCCACTCTTTGCAACAAAGTATATCTACCAAAAGATTATTATGCTCGATGAAATAAAATCAGACAATGACAAACATTTTATGTTATAATTTATATGTAGAATCTAAAATATAAAAACATACTCACAGATATATAAAACAAACTAGTACTTACCAGTGGGGAGACAAGAAAGAGAGGGGCAAAATAAATGTATCACATTAAGAGAGACAAACGACTATGTGTAAAATCCAGTAGTCATGTGTGGATGTGAGAGTTGGAATGTTAAAGAAAGCTGAACGCTGAAGAACTGATGCTTCTGAATTGTTGTGTTGAAGAATACTCTCGGAGCCCCTTGGAATGCAAAGAACTCAAACCAGTCAATCGCAAAGGAAATCAGTCCTCAGTATTCATTATAAGGATCGATGTTGAAGTTACAACATGCTGGCCACCTGATGCAGAGAACTGACTCATTAGAAAAGATTGATGCTTGGAAAGATTGAAGGCATGAGGAAAACGGGACAACAAAGGATGAGATGGTTGGATGGCATCACTAACTCCATGGACATGAATTTGAGTAATATCCAGGATTTGGTGATGGATAGCGTAGCCTTGAATGCTGCAGTCCAGGGGGCCGCATAGAGTCTGACCTGACTGAATGACTGAACTGAACTGAACTGATGTATAAAATAGATAAGTAACAATGATACATTTTACAGCACAGGGAAATATAGCTATTATTTTGTATTATCTTTAAATAGAATATAATTCATTTAAAAAATACTGAATCACTATGCAGTGACCTAAAACTAATATTTAGTTGCTAAGTCATGTCCACTTCTTTGGAACTCCATGGACTGTAGCCCACCAGGCTCCTCTGTCCATGGGATTTCCCATCTAAGAATACAGAGTGTTTGCCATTTCCTTCTCCAGGGGTCTTCCTGACTCAGGGATTGAACCCAGGCCTCAAACCTATGTCTCCTGCATTACAGGTGAATTTTTTACCACTGAGCCACAAGACTGTAAATTAACTATAATTCAAAAAGCAAAAACTTAACAACTTTTTTAAAAATGCTGATTTGAAAAAAGAAACAGATATCAGTTCAGTTCAGTTCAGTCGCTCAGTTGTGTCCAACTCTTTTTGACCCCATGAATCACAGCCCGCCAGGCCTCCCTGTCCATCACCAACTCCCAGAGTTCACTCAGACTCAAGTCCATCGAGTCAGTGATGCCATCCAGCTATCTCATTCTTGGTTGTTCCCTTCTCCTCCTGCCTCCAATCCCTCCCAGCATCAGAGTCTTTTTCAATGAGTCAACTCTTCGCATCAGGTGGCCAAAGTATTGGAGTTTCAGCTTCAGCATCATTCTTTCCAAAGAAATCCCAGGGCTGATCTCCTTCAGAATGGACTGGTTGGATCTCCTTGCAGTCCAAGGGACTCTCAAGAGTCTTCTCCAAGACCACAGTTCAAAAGCATCAATTCTTCAGTGCTCAGCCTTCTTCACAGTCCAACTCTCACATCCATACATGACCACTGGAAAAACCATAGCCTTTACTAGACAGACTTTAGTTGGCAAAGTAATATCTCTGCTTTTGAATATTCTATCTAGGTTGGTCATAACTTTTCTTCCAAGAAGTAAGCGTCTTTTAATTTCATGGCTGCAATCACAATCTGCAGTGATTTGGGAGCACAAAAAAAATAAAGTCTGACACTGTTTCCACTGTTTCCCCATCTATTTCCCATGAAGTGATGGGACTGGATGCCATGATCTTCATTTTCTGAATGTTGAGCTTTAAGCCAACACTCTACTCTCCACTTTCACTTTCATCAAGAGGCTTTTTAGTTCGTCTTCACTTTCTTCTGTAAGGGTGGTGTCATCTGGTTATATTTCATCCTAAATATCCAATTAATTATAAAGTTTGATCAATTGTGCCATCCAAATGTCTCATTTTCATATTTGCATTCACATTGTATTATAATAATTAAGGTAGCAATTCAGGAATTAAATAAACATTAGAAGAAATCACTGTATAATTATCTACTTAAAATTATCTACCTAACATCTTTGCTAGAATTTAGATATGCATAATTTACTGTCAGATCATAAAGTACTAGCTTATAGTTATTCTCATTTAGTTTCTAAGTTACTCCTCTCTTTCACTCTGATCAAGAGGCTCTTTAGTATCTTTTCTATTTCTACGATTAGAATGCTGTCATCTGTGAATCTGAGATTTTCGATATTTTTACAATTATCTTGATTCCCATTTATGATTTATCCAGCTGGCATTTCCCATGATACATTCTGTGTGTAAGTTAAATAAGAAAGGGACAATATACAGCCTTGCTGTACTCCTTTCCCAATTTGAACCAGTCTTTTGTTCCTTGTCTGGCTCCATAATGCTTCTTGACCTATATCCAAGTTTCTCTGCAAATATATGAAATGCAGTACACCCGGCTCCCCTGTACTTCACTATCTCTCAGAGCTTGCTCAGATTTATTACCATTTATAAAGTAACGCTATCTAACCATTTCATCCTCTGACACCCTTTTCTCCTTTTGCCTTCATTCTCTCTGAGAGTCAGGGCCTTTTCCAATTAGTTGGTGCTTTGCATTACGTGACAAAAGTATTGGTGCTTTCACTTCAACAGCAGGTCTTTCAGTAAATATTCAGGAATTATTTTCTTTAGGATTGACTGGTTTGGTCTCCCTGCAGTCCAAAGGACTCTCAAGAGTCTTCTCCAGCACCACAGTTTGAATGGATCAATTCTTCTGTGCTCAGCTTTCTTTGTGGTCCAACTCTCACATTTGCCCATGAACATGTCTGCAGTGATTTTGGGACTCTCAAAAATGAAATTTATTATTGTTTCTGCATTTTCCCCTTCTATTTATCATGAAGTGATGGGACCAAATCATAAAGTGACCAGATCCCTTCATGACAATTAGATGAGGAAACAATGAAGACAGTGACAGACTTTATTTTGGGGGGCTCCAAAATTACTGCAGATGGTGACTGCAGCCAAAAAATTAAAAGACACTTGCTCCTTGGAAGAAAAGCTATGACAAACCTAGGCAGCATATTAAAAAGCAGAGACATTACTTTGCTGAAAAAGTCTATATAGTCAAAGCTATGTTTTTTCCAGTAGTTGTGTATGGATGTGAGAGTTAGACCATAAAGAAATCTGAGTACTGAAGAACTGATGCTTTTGAACGGTGGTGTTGAGAAAACTCTTGAGAGTCCCTTGAACTGCAAAGAGATCAAACCAGTCAATCCTAAAGGAAATTCATTCTAAATAGTCATTGGAAGAACTGATGCTGAAGCTGAAGCTCCAATACTTTGGCCACCTTATGTGAAGAACTGACTCATAGGAAAAGACCTTGATGTTGGAAAAGATTGAAGGCAGGAGGAGAAGGGGAAGACAGAGGATTAGATGGTTGGATAGCATCACCGACTTGATAGACATGAGTTTGAGTAGGCTCCAGGAGTTGGTGATGGACAGGGTAGCCTGGTGTGCGACAGTCCACGGGGTCACAAAGAGCTGGACAGTACTGAATGACTGAACTGAACTGAACTGATGGGACCAATTGTTAGAATCTTAGGGTTTGTTTTGTTTTTTTTAATGTTAAGTCAGCCTTTTGACCCTTCGCTTTCACCCCGATCAAGAGGCTCTTTAGTTTCTTATCTATTTCTGCCATTAGAAAGCTATCATCTGCATATCTCAGGTTGTTGATATTTTTCCCAGTGTCTTGATTCCCGTTCATGATTTATGCAGCTGGCATTTTCCGTGATACACTCTGCATGCAAGTTAAATAACCAAGGTGACAATATACAGCCTTGTCATACTGCTTTCCCAATTTGAACCAGTCAGTTGTTCCATATCTGGTTCCATGATGCTTCTTGACCTACATACAGGTTTCTAAGGAGACAGGTAAGGTGGCCTGGAATTCCCATTTCTTTAAGAATTTTTCACAGTTTATTGTGATCCACACAGACAAAGACTTTAGTGTAGTCTATGAAGCAGAAATAGCTGTTTTTCTCTGAAATTCCCTTGGTTTCTATTTGAATCAACAAATATAGACAATTTGATCCCTAGTTCCTCTGCTTCTTTGAAACCCAGCTTGTACATCTGAAATGTCTAGGTTCAGGTCCGTGGGATCACAAAGAGTTGGACATAACTGAAGCTACTAAGCATGTACAACATGCATGTGTCTTGCTCTCTAATAGAATTACTTTTTCTTTTTAATCGTTTATGTAGACAATCATACCATCTCTATGAAAAATTTTACTTTCTTCAAACTTATGTATTTTACTTTTTGTTTTCATCTCTTCTACACTGGTGCTTAGTACAAATTTGAAAACAAATGGAGCAAATGTACATAAGAACTGTGTTGAAGATTTAATATAGAAACTATATCTTCAATATTGGGCTTTCTCCCTTCTATTTCAAGTTTCCTTCGAGGTTTTTCATGATGTTTTTTCAAAACCATCTTGGTTTTGTTAAAATGATCATATGCTTTTTAAACATATTATTTTCTATTTTAATACAATGAAGTACATTAATTTTTGTGTAGTAAGCTAATCTTGAATATATGGTGTAAAATCCAATTCTTTTCAAGCTGAAATTTTTAAAAATTATGCTAAACTGTATTTACTACTGATTTGACCTGATATTTGGCAAAGAAGGTCAAGATATTTTTTCCTTCTGTACTTTTCAGTTATTATTTTACAGTTAAAATAAGAGAGGGAAGTTCAAGAGGGAAGGAACATACATATACCTATGGCAGATTTATGTTGAAGTATGACTGAAACCAACACAATATTGTAAAGCAATTATCCTTGAATTGAAAATAAATACATTTTAAAAATAAAATAAGAGGAGACAGTACACAGTGTTTTCATATACTCTCCCCCAACTCATAATTTCCTTCATTAGTAACATTTTATTTTAACATAGTACATTTGTTACAAGTGATGAACCACTATTGACACATAATTATTACTAAACACCATAGTTTATATTAGGACATGCTCTGTGCTATACAGTTATATGGGTTTCTACAAATGAATGACACTATGTATTTGCCTTTAGAATAGCATGCAGGTTATTTTAATGTTTTAAAATTTTTGTTCTATGTATTCATCCCTCCCCCCTTCTATTTCATCCCTAAATATGACTTCGTACTCTTAGAAATATATATTTAACTTCCTCCATATATTTTCATGGCTTGACTGCTCATTTCTTTTTATCAATGAAAGTACCATAGTTGGTTTATCCATTTATCTATTGTAGGACATTTTGGTTGGTTTCATTTTTTTGCAGCATTCATATACAGATTTTTGTGTAGATGTATTTTTCAACTCATATATTGCATATATTTCTAGACACATAATTGCTGGATTTTATGATATGTAAGTGTTTGTCTTCACAAGAGACTTTCAAACTTTCCTTCTATGTAGCTCTACCAATTTGCATTTCTATTATCAGTGAATGATATTTCCTCTCTCTGCATACTCCTTAGCATTTGATATTTTCAGTCTCTTGGATTTCATACAATCTTTGATGTATAGTGGTTTCCCACTGTTATTTCAATTTGTAATCCCTTAATAAAATGTCATGATGATCATATCTTCATATGCTTATTTTTCATCTGTATCTATTCTTTGGTGAGAAGTCTATAGGTTTATTAGAGCTGCTTATTTTCTTATTGCTAAGTTTAAAAATGTATTTGTATATTGGGTGGCAGTATTTTATTGTATATATGTTTTTAAAATATTATTTCCTATGTGTGGCTTAAAAAAAAAAATTCCCTTAAAAGTGCCATTAACAGAGAAGACATGTTTAATTTTAAATTAATCAAGAAAATTTTTTTCTTCATGGATTGTGATTTTGATTTTGTGTCTAAAACTCATTATGAAACCCATAGTCATCTAAATTTTCTACTATGGTATCTTCTAGAATTTTGATAAATATTGCATTTTAAATTTAGATCCAAAAATAAATAAGTAAATAATAAATAAATAGATTTAGATCTATAATCCATTTCAAGTTAATTTTAGCAAAATTTTGTGAAAGATGGAAGGTCAATTCCTAGGCTTATATATATATATATATATACATACATACATGTATATATATATTTTTTTCAGTATGAATGCCGAATTGTTAATTGAACTGTCTTTGTCCTTTGTCGAAAATCAGTGTGTATGCACACACACATGCACGTACACACACACACATACACACACTGGGCTTTTTATTCTGTTCCATTCATATATCTGTGTGATATTTAGCTAATACCACACTATCTGTACTTTTACAGTAAGTCACAAAGTTGAGTAGTTTTAGTCTTCTGACTTTGTTCTTCATCTTCAATACCACGTTGGCTATTCTGGGTCTTTTGTCTTTTGATATAAACTTTGCATTTATTTTGTCACTTTCCACAAAATAACATGCTGGGATTTGGATTGGAATTGCATTGAGTCAAGTTGAGAAAAACTGGTATCTTGACAGTACTGAGCCTTCTTATCCTTCCTTGTACATGAAATATGTTTCCACTTATTTATATCTCTAATTTTTTTAACAAAACATTATAGGTTTGCTCATATAGTTATTGTAAAATTTTTACAGATTTATACCTAAATAATTCATGAAGTAAGATTAATATAAAAAATAAAAATATTTTGCTTTCATATTTTTCTTTAACACTCTTGCTTTTCATGGAGATTTGCATCTTTGAAATTTTTATTTTCCTTTATAAATAATTAATTTTAACACTTCTTGCAAGGCAAATATGTTTTCTGAGTTGTTTAAAATTGAACTTGTCTTTTTTCAGATGTTAGATATTTCTTGGTGGAAAGCTTCTTATCTACCAAAATAAGCTTATTTAACATTTTTCTTGAATACAGGGAAATTTAGATTTTTTACTTCTTTGGTCATTTGTCTATTTCA
>SJYC01068057.1:0-11151 GCA_006408675.1 Madoqua kirkii | reverse complement strand
ATACATTTTCTAAAAATATATATTAATAATGCAATAGATGTGTATTATGAGATACATAGAAAATTCAGGAAGATTCCAAGATGTGGAATTTATTCTATAATTTAATCAGCCAAAAAAGGAACATTACAAAAAAATCTTTTACAGAGCAAAAATGCTAGTGTGCATAGAAAAGAGTGAGATATCTTTTTTTTTTAATAGTTGGAGATTTATCAGCTTGATAACTTGACAATAATTTAAAGAAATGGAAAAGACTATGGCAATTAATCTAGGCAAATTATCAGACAGCATTCGAAAAAGCAGGGGTGTTACTTTATCGAAAAGGTCCGTCTAGTCAAGGCTATGGTTTTTCCAGTAGTCATGTATGAATGTGAGAGTTGGACTGTGAAGAAAGCCAAGCACTGAAGAATTGATGCTTTTGAACTGTGGTGTTGGAGAAGACTCTTGAGAGTCCCTTGGACTGCAAGGAGATCAAACAAGTCGATTCTAAAGGAGACCAGTCCTGGGTATGCATTGGAAGGACTGATGCTGAAGCTGAAACTTCAATACTTTGGCCACCTGATGCAAAGAGCTGACACATTTGAGAAGATCCTGATGCTGGGAAAGATTGAGGGCAGGAGGGGAAGGGGACAACAGAGGATGAGATGGTTGGATGGTATCACTGACTCAGTAGACATGGGTTCAGGTAGACTCCAGCAGTTGGTGATGGACAGGGAAGACTGGCATGCTGCGGTTCATGGGGTCATAAAGTCAGACATGACTGAATGACTGAATTGAACTGAGAGGAACCTAGGAGCCAGTTGTAAGTAACACTGCAAAATCTGAACAACACAGAGACTGGACTGAACACTCCGTGCAGCCATGGCTTCTCAGTGCAGCACAACATTGCTGCTGAATTGAGCCCTTCACTTCCAGTCAGCTAGTGAGTATTTTACAAGGTCTGCCATCCGATGGCCTGCGTATGCTTCCATGGAGCTTAAGGGAAAGATGAGTCTACTTACTGAGACCTAAGACTTCCAAGAAATCATGTGTATTGCTCCCAACATTACAGCTTTCACTGCAAATCTGTTGCATTTTATCTTCCACACCAAGTTCTCAGAAGGTGAATTGCTCACCTTATGAATTTTAAAGTGCTGTTTTGTATTTCAAGGAATATCTTGGCTCTTTTACTAATCTGTTCACTTCACAGTTCTGTCTCCCCTCAGTACCTGATCCCTGGGACCATTATAAAATGCAAACCCGAGTATGTGCTAAATTAATGATTGAGCAAGAAAATAACAAATAATACAAGCTTTGTATTTACTTTTAGATGTTTAAATCAATAATTATGAGAGGTTTCAAACATCCAAGGCAAATTTGGTTTCAGAGCAAAATGAAGCAGGGCAAAGCTTAAAAGAGTTTTGCCAAGAGAACACACTGGACATAGCAAACACCCTCTTCCAAGAACAGAAGAGATGACCCTACACAAGGACATTACCAGATGGCCAATGCCAAAATCAGATTAATTATAGTCTATGCAGCTGAAGATGGTGAAGATCTATACAGTTAGCAAAAACAAGACAGGAGTTGACGGTGGCTCAGGTCATGAACTCTGTATTGCAAAATTCAGACTGAAATGAAGAAAGTAGAGAAAACCACCATATTATTCAAATATGACCTACATCAAATCCCTTACAATTATACACTGGAAGTGACAGATTCAAAGGATTAGATTTAATAGACAGAGTGCCCAAGAACTATGGATACAGGTTTGTGACATTGTACAGGAGTGATCAAGAACATCCCCAAGAAAAAGAAATGCAAAAGGACAGATGGTTGTCTGAGGAGGTCTTACAAATAGATGAGAAAAGAAGGGAAGCTAAAGGCAAAGGAGAAAGAAATACCCAGCTGAATGTATAGTTCCAAGAATAGTAAGGAGAGATAAGAAAGCCTTCCTCAGTGATCAGTGCAAAGAAATGAAGAAAGACAACAGAATTGGAAAAACTAGAAAACTCAAGAAAATTAGAGATACCAAGGGAACATTTCATGCAAAGATGGGCACAATAAAGGACAGAAATGGTATGAATCTAACAGAAGCAGAAAATATTAAGAAGATGTGGCAAGAGTACACACATAAACTATATAATACGATCTTTATGACACAGATAACCACAATAGTGTGTTCCCTCACCTACAGCTGGACATCCTGGAATGTGAAGTCAGGTGGGCCTTAGGAAGTATCACTACAAACAAAGCTAGTGGAGGTGATGGAATTTCAGTTGTGCTAATTCAAATCTTAAAAGATTATGCTGTGAAAGTGCTGCACTCAATTTGTCAGCAAATTTGGAAAAATCAGCGGCTGCCACAGGACTGGAAAAGGTCAGAGATGTTCAAGCTGTATTTGGAAAAGGTAGTGGAACTAAAGCTCAAATTGCCAATGTTCACTGGATCATAGAAAAAGCAAGAGAGTTCCAGAAAAACATCTACTTCTGCTTTATTGACTATGCCAAAGATTTTGACTGTGTGGATCACAACATAATGTGGAAAATTCTTAAAGAGATAGGCATACAAGACACCTTCCCTGCCTCCTGAGAAATCTATATGCAGGTAAAGAAGCAACAGTTAGAACCAGACATGGAACAACAGACTAGTTCCAAATTGCGAAATGAGTAGTTCAAGGCTGTATATTATCACCCTCTTTATTTAACTTATATGCAGAGTACATCATGTGAAAAGTCAAGCTGGATGAAGCACAAGCTGGAATCAAGATTGCCAGGATAAATATCAATAACTTCAGATATGCAGATAATACCACCCTTATGGCAGAAAATGAAGGCTAAGGAGCCTCATGAAGAAAATGAAACAGGGCAGTGAAAAAGCTGGCTTAAAAACATTCAAAAAATGAAGATTATGGCACCCGACCCCATCACTTCATGGCAAATAGATGGAGAAACAGTGGAAATTCTTTGGGCTCCAAAATCACTACAGATGTTGACTACAGTCATGAGATTGAAAGACGCTTGCTCCTTGGAAGAAAAACTGTGACAAAACTAGACAGCATGTTAAAGAGCAGAGACATTACTTTGCCAACAAAGGTCTGTTTATTCAAAGCTATGGTTTTTCCAGTAGTCATGGATATGAGAATATGGATGTGAGAGTTGGAATACAAAAAAAGCTGAGCACCAAAGAACTGATGCTTTTGAAATCTGGTGTTAGAGAAGATTCTTGAGAGTCCCTTGGACTGCAACGAGACTGAACCAGTCCATCCTTAAGCAAATCACTCCTGAATATTCACTGGAAGGATTGATGCTGAAGCTGAAGCTGAAGCTCCAATACTTTGACACCTGATGCGAAGAGCTGTTGCCTTGGAAAAGACCGTGTTGCTGGGAAAGACTGCAGGCAAGAGGAGAAGAGGACGACAAAGGATGAGATGGTTGGATGGCATCACTGATAGACATGACTTTGAGCAAGCTCCAGGAATTGGTGATGAACGAGGAAGCCTGAAGTGCTGCATCCCATAAGGTTGCAGAGTCAGACACAACTGAGGGACTGAACTGAACTGACTGAGATGTTTCAAGAAAACTACATAGCTCTCTGCAGGCCTAAGAGTGAGGAAATGAAATGTGATTAGGACCTTCCGAGTTTTCTTTAGTAATTAGAATTCTGTATGTTATATTTAGACTGTGTATTAGAATCATAATAAAAACATATTAGAATTATATAGGTATATATCTATTTCTGCTTTATTGACTATGCCAAAGACTTTGACTGTGTGGATCACAATAAACTGTGGAAAATTCTGAAAGAGATGGGAATACCAGACCACCTGACCTGCCTCTTGAAAAATCTGTATGCAGGTCAGGAAGCAACAGTTAGAATTGGACGTGGAACAACAGACTGGTTCCAAATAAGAAAAGGAGTATGCCAAGGATGTATATTGTCACCCTGCTTATTTAACTTATATGCACAGTACATCATGAGAAACACTGGACAGGAAGAAACACAAGCTGGAATCAAGATTTCTGGGAGAAATATCAATAACCTCAGATATGCAGATAACACCACCCTTATGGCCGAAAGTGAAGAGGAACTAAAAAGCCTCTTGATGAAAGTGAAAGAGGAGAGTGAAAAAGTTGGCTTAAAGCTCAACATTCAGAAAACAAAGAACATGGCATCCAGTCCCATCACTTCATGGGAGATAGATGGGGAAACAGTGGAAGCAGTGTTAGACTTTATTTTGGGGGGTCCCTAAAATCACTGCAGATGGGACTGCAGCCATGAAATAAAAAGACACTTACTCCTTGGAAGAAAAGTTATGACCAACCTAGATAGCATATTCAAAAGCAGAGACATTACTTTGCTGACTAATGTCCATCTAGTCAAGGCTATGGTTTTTCCAGTGGTCATGTATGGATGTGAGAGTTGGACTGTGAAGAAGGCTGAGTGCAGAAGAATTGATGCTTTTGAACTGTGGTGTTGGAGAAGACTCTTGAGAGTCCCTTGCACTGCAAAGAGATCCAACCAGTCCATTCTGAAGGAGATCAACCCTGGGATTTCTATGGAAGGAATGATGTTGAAGCTGAAGCTCCAGTACTATGGCCACCTCATGCGAAGAGCTGACTCGTTGGAAAAGACTGTGATGCTTGGAGGGACTGGGAGCAGGAGAAGGGGATGACTTAGGATGAGATGCCTGGATGGCATCATGGACTCGATGGACGTGAGTCTGCGTGAACTCCGAGATATGGTAATGAACAGGGAAGCCTGGTGTGCTGCGATTCATGGGGCTGCAAAGAGTCGCACATGACTGAGTGACTGAACTGAACGGATATGTAAATATATTCATATACATAATACAATTTACAGTGTATATTAGAAATATATATTAGAATATTTTTTAGAATATATAATTACAATATTTCCATATATGAAATAAGTATAATTTAGTAAGGGCACTTTATTACATATAATTTCTTAACTTTCTAAATTAATGATTCTTACCTAAAAGTGTTATTATTAACAGTCATTTGTTTTTAGGAGCATGAAGTAGTATACAAAATTTAGCAAAGTAAACATGGCAATTCAGTTCAGTTCACTATCTCAATCATGTTGGACTCTTTGTGACCCAATGAATTACAACATGACAGGGCTCCCTGTCCATCACCAGCTCTCGGAGTTCACCCAAACTCAGGTCCATCGAGTTGGTGATGCTATTAAGCCATCTCACCTGCTGTCGTCCCCTTCTCCTCCTGCCCCCAATCCCTCCCAGCATCAGAGTCTTTTCCAATGAGTCAACTCTTTGCATGAGGTAGCCAAAGTGCTGGAGTTTCAGCTTTAGCATCAGTCCTTCCAAAGAACACTCAGGACTGATCTCCTTTAAAATGGACTAACTGGAACTCCTTGTAGTCCACGGGACTCTCAAGAGTCTTCTCCCACACCACAGTTCAAAAGCATCAATTCTTCAGTGCTCAGCTTTCTTCACAGTCCAACTCTCACATCCATACATGACCACTGGAAAAATGATAGCCTTGACGATACGGACCTTTGTTGGCAAAGTACTGTCTCTGCTTTTCAATATGCTATCTAGGTTGGTCATAACTATTCTTACAAGGAGTAAGCGTCTTTTAATTTCAAGGTTGCAATCACCATCTGCAGTGATTTTGGAGCCCAAAAAAATAGTCCGCCACGGTTTCCACTGCTTCCATATCTTTTTCCCATGATGTGATGGAATAAGACGGCATGATCTTCGTTTTCTGAATGTGAAGATTAAAGCCAACTTTTTCACTCTCCTTTTTCACTTTCACCAAGAGGGTTTTTAGTTCCTCTTCACTTTCTGCTGTAAAGGTGATGTTATCTGCATATCTGTGGTTATTGATATTTCTCCCAACAATCTTGATTCCAGCTTCTGCTTCTTCCAGCCCAGCATTTCTCCTGATGTACTCTGCATATAAGTTAAATAAGCAGGATGACAATATGCAGCCTTGACGGACTCTTTTTCCTACTTGGAACCAGTCTGTTGTTCCTTGTCTAGTTCTAACTGTTGCTTTCTAACCTGCATACAGGTTTCTCAAGAGGAAAATCAGGTGGTCTGGTACTCCCATTTCTTTCAGAATTTTGCACAGTTTATTGTAATTCACATAGTCAAAGGCTTTGGCATAGTCAATAAAGCAGAAATAGATGTTTTTCTGGAACTCTTCTTTTTTTCGATGATTCAGCTGATGTTGGCAATTTGAACTCTGTGCCTCTGCCTTTTCTAAATGAGCTTGAACATCTGGAAGTTCACAGTTTACGTATTGCTGAAGCCTGGCTTGGAGAATTTTGAGCATTATTTTACTAATGTCTGAGATGAGTGCAATTGTGTGGTAGTGTGAACATTTTTTGACATTGCCTTTTTTTGGTATTAGAATGAAAACTGACTTTTTCCAGTCCTGTGGCCACTGCTGAGGTTTCCAATGTTGCTGGCATATTGAGTGCAGCACTTTCACAGCATCATCTTTCAGGATTTGAAACAGTTTCACTGGAATTCCATCACCTCCACTAGCTTTGTTCATAGTGATGCTTTCTAAGGCCCACTTGACTTCACATTCCAGGATGTCTGTCTCTAGGTGAGTGATCACACCATCATGATTATCTTGGTTGTGAAGATCTTTTTTGTACAGTTCTCATGTGTATTCTTGCCACTTTTTCTTAATATCTTCTGCTTCTGTTGGGTCCAGACCATTTCTGTCTTTTATCGAGCCCATCTTTGTATGAAATGTTCCCTTGGTATCTCTAATTTTCTTGAAGAGTCTCTAGTCTTTCCCATTCTGTTGTTTGCCTTTATTTCTTTGCATTGATCGCTGAAGAAGGCTTTCTTATCTCTTTCTGCTATTCTTTGGAATACTGCATTCAGATGCTTATATTTTTCCTTTTCTCCTTTGCTTTTAGCTTCTCTTCTTCTCACAGCTATCTGTAAGGCCTCCCCAGACAGTCATTTTGCTTTTTTGTATTTATTTTCCGTGAGGAAGGGCTTGATTCCTGTCTCCTTACAATGTCACAAACCACCGTTTATAGTTCATCAGGCACTCTACATATCAGATCTAGTTTCTTAAATCTATTTTTCATTTCCACAGTATAATCATAAGGCATTTGATTTAGGTCATATCTGAATGGTCTAGTGGTTTTCCCTACTTTTTAAAATTTAAGTCTGAATTTGGCAATAAGGAGCTCATGATCTGAGCCACAGTCAGTTCCTGGTCTTGTTTTTTCTGACTTATAAAGCTTCTCCATCTTTGGTTGCAAAGAATAAAATCAGTCTGATTTTGGTGTTAACCATCTGGTGATGTTCATGTATAGTCTTCTCTTGTGTTGTTGGAAGAGGGTGTTTGTTATGACCAGTGTGTTCTCTTGGCAAAACTCTATTAGCCTTTGCACTGCTTCATTCTGTATTCTAAGGCCACATTTGCGTGTTATTCCAGGTGTTTGACTTCCTACTTTTTCATTTACATCCCCTATAATGAAAAATACATCTTTTTTGGGTGTTAGTTCTAAAACATCTTGTAGGTCATCATAGAACTGTTCAACTTCAGTTTCTTCAGCATTACTGGTTGGGGCACAGACTTGGATTACTGTGATATTGAATGGTTTGCCTTGGAAACAAACAGATTATTCTATCGTTTTTGAAATTGCATCCAAATACTGCATTTCAGACTTTTTTTAACCATGATGGCTATTCCATTGCTTCTTAAGGGATTCTTGCTTACAGTAGTAGATATAACAGTCGTCTGAGTTCAATTCACCCATTCCAGTCCATTTTAGTTAGCTGATTCCTAGAACTTTGACATTTACTCTTGCTGTCTCCTGTTTGAGCACTTCCAATTTGCGTTGATTCATGGATCTGACATTCCAGGTTTATGCAATATTGCTCTTTACAGCATCTGACCTTGCTTCTGTCACTAGTCACATGCAGAGCTGGGTATTGTTTTTGCTTTGGCTCCATCCCTTCATTTTTTCTGGAGTTATTTCTCCACTGATCTCTAGTAGTATATTGTGCAACTACCCACCTGGGAAGTCTCTCTTTCAGTATTCTACCATTTTGCCTTTTCATACTGTTCATGGGGTTCTCAAGGCAAGAGTACTGAAATGGCTTGTCATTCCCTTCTCCCGTAGACTACATTCTGTCAGAGCTCTCCACCATGACCCACCCGTCTTACCTGGCTCCACATGGCATGGCTTAGTTTCATTGAGTTAGACAGGGCTGTGGTCTGTGTGATTAGATTGCCTTGTTTTCTATGATTATGGTTTGTGTGTCTGCCCTCTGATACCTCTCACAACGCCTACCATCTTACTTAGGTTTCTCTTACCTTGATCATAAGGTATCTCTTCAAGGCTGCTCCAGCAAAGCTCAGCCACTCCTCTTTACCTTGGATGAGAGGTATGTCCTCACAGCCACCCCTCCTGACCTTGAAGCTAGCTCCTCTTGGCCCTCCTGTGCTTGCACAGGCACTGCTCCTTGGATGTTGGGAATTAGAGTATAACAATTATTTTTATTAAAAGTAATATCTATATGAGATTTTTATAAGGGCTGCCTGTTTATTCTCATGGTGTAAACAAGCAAGAATTAAAACTGATATTACTATTCAGTCTTAAACAATGTAGGGCTATGAAAAAGGTTCATATTTTTTGGTTTTATTTAGTTGCTCACTCACCATTAATTTAGCATATACTCTGTTTTGCATTTTACAAATGTTCTCGAGATCAGAGACTGGTGGAAAACAGAACTGAGAGGTTAACAGTTTAGTAAAAGAGCCAAGATATTCAGAATTGCCAAACAAGACAACGGGACATATGAATGCTGCCAGCCTCACAAAGTGTATTACAGCGATAAAAGAGAAACTGCAGCAAATTGAGACTTTTTCCTATAACCTGTAACAGATATCAGAAAACTTTGATATTCTGCCCCACCCCCCAAAAAATGAATGTTTAGCATTTCCAGAACAAATACATTTGAGAAAAAAATCTTTTTTTTTTTTTCCACAAATAATGTTAGGATACTTCAAGTAGCTTTAGTCAGAAGTTTTAATAAATAGACTTGCATACATATGATAATTTCTATAATGGATATACTTCTAAAGATCACAATAACAGTGATATGTATAATAATGTTTTAAATTTAAAATTATCTTGCAAATTAGTCTGTAATAGAGAATCATTTTAGTTTTTTAAGTCATTTTGATTTTTTTGTGTGAGAATACAGATTTTATTTATATGGTGTTTCTTTTTCTTAATTTATTAAACAGAACTATGGAATGTTTTTCATGTGCAGGAAGGGTAATAAGCAGGAGGAAATGAAGGGATAGAATGAGGTACAATGAACACTGATTATTTGCTAGTGGAAAGAATAACTGCACATGATATGGAGAACTGCTTTGAAAATCAACTCATTGAAAATATACTCTGCATGTCGAGTTTTCATAGGCTGAGAGGGACAGAGACAGAAAAACAGATAAAGGAAAAAATCAAATTAAAAGAAAAGCATTGGCAAGTGAAATTAAATACCTAAACCGTGAAAGTTTATAGAAAGTTCAGAGCACACTTGTTATATTTGATGAGTCCATACTTGAAACCATGCAGGAGGTGTGTCTTAAATTGAGTAACTGGACTAAGTACTTCCCTTTTTTCTGTATCCATGCCCTTGGTCATGTAAACATGCATGCTCAAGTTCATAAAAGGCAGGAGTTATTTTAGAAAAAATAAGGTAGAACCTTTGGTCTTTGGGTAGGCCATGATACAGCCTTCATTCAACTAATACTGGCAGACTTTGTCCAAGTGAGGGTTGGAAAAAAATTTTCCAACACAATATTTCAGAAAGCAGTGTGCTTAATAAGGACTGAGAGCAGAGATAATGAGGGTGTTGCAAGCAAAGCAGGCCAGCCTCCTGACCTCCTGACAGACCAGTGGTAGCTGACCCCTTTGGTGAGTTAGTAGACAGTTTTTATAGCCTTAAGACAAAGAAAATTCTGGCTGAAAGAATGGCATTAGGTAATTGGTTAGGGTGAGTATTTTTTCCTAATATGGGGTCAAGGAGCTGGCTGTTCTAGATGGGGGAGGTGGCGGGGGTTACTCATGGCAGTGGATGCTATGGGGCTCAGGCAGTTCCAGAGACCATGGTACCAAGCTCTGCATCTTCTGCCTTAATATAAGGCTGCTAAAACACAGTCTTAGATGAGCTTGTGCAGTTGGACTTTGTGCTGTTCTTATGTTGCCACAGTAAGATGATGGTTGTTACTAGCTTCATGATGCATAGGTACATACAGAATGGGAGACAGATGGTCAGACTTGCAATCTCCAAATTGGATCCAAGCCCTTATGAGCCTACCCTACATATACTACCTACAAATGCATAGAGGAAAATGAATATATTTCATCTAAGGATACAAAATTTCATCAATAGGGCAATTATATATGATGCTATTTCAGTTGAATGAGATATTTTCATAATACACTTTATTTTATTTGCTCACTTATCAAAAGTACTCACTAAAACTGGGGGGCTAAACATGTATAAATGTACATTCTTCATGGCTCAGAGTTGCCCCACCCCTCACCTACCAAGTACCAAAAAGGAGACTTGTACTTTTCTAAATAGATTTTACAAATAACACTAAAGAAGTGACCTATAAAAATTAAATAAATACACCTTCCTCAAGGATTGATTGATTTGGTGTGTAAGTGATTTTAAGTGTGTCTAGTGAAAAAGTCAGACACGACTGAGAGACTTCACTTTCCTTTGTCACTTTCATGCATTGGAGAAGGAAATGACAACTCACTCCAGTGTTCTTGCCTAGAGAATCCCAGGGATGGTGGAGCCTGGTGGGCTGCCATATATGGGGCTGCACAGAGTCAGAAATAACTGAAGCAACTTAGCAGCAGCAGCAGTGGAAATTAGAATGGTCTTTCAGCTGAAATGATCATAAATTTGCTATCAAATGCTATTTGCCATAAATAGGCCTTCATTTATCATAATAAATGAATATACTTTTGCAAGACTTGAAATTTTATATTGTGAAATAAAGCAAAATAGCTGTCTGGGGGGGGGGGCTTACAAATAGCTGTGAAAAGAAGAGAGGTGAAAAGCAAAGGAGAAAATGAAAAATATAAGCATCTGAATGCAGTATTCCAAAGAATAGCAAGAAGAGA
>SJYC01068054.1:0-12407 GCA_006408675.1 Madoqua kirkii | reverse complement strand
TAGAATTTAAAACTTTAAAAAATATAGCTAATTTATCATTGGAATTTATTACTAAATTAAGAAAGATACCAGGTACTTCTTAGTTATAAGGTATTACTTTGAGGGTTCTTGTTTTAGGAGGGTCATAATCTACAAGATTTATGGACTTATTTCAATTTTTGCTGTTTAGAAGGCTGCTATTTTCAAATGATCCAAGGAGTTTCTTATAACCATTATCCAAATAATGTGACTCTATTTTATCAAAGAACAAGTTGGTTGTTGGTCTTTGCCTATTTGTTTTTACATAAAACAAAAACCTCAGGAGTTCTCTCTGCACTTAATAACTAAAAATGAGGCCTGATGAGAAGCCGTTCTTGAGAGGCAACTTCCTAGTCAAAATGCTTGAGGGCTTTTATTTCTCAGACCAAAGCATTCTTCAGAAGTCACTGGGAAGGTAACCTTTCTTTCTGTGGCCAAAGATGAAACTCCATGAATCACTTATGTGTATTCCATGCTGAGTTTAAAAGTACTCTACTGATCCAGAATATTTAATAGCAAGAGGACTTATTCAGTGTTAGAAATATTCTTAAGAATTCTTAGTTTAAGTGGAACTGACTGAGATTTTCTTGGGCCATGCATATATTTCAGCTGCTAACCATTTAAAAATGAAAAAGTACTTGAGTTGTGATTTTCTTTTTGAGCTTTAGGCTGAAATGAAGTTACCTGGATTACAATAGAGACTGAATTGTTGTCAAGGATGAGACACAAATTTGAGGAAAAAAGCTCAGCACTAAGAATATGATTATCATGGAAAGAAAAAGCTGAGCAGTTGTCCTAGGAAAAGATGAAAATGTCGCAACTGAATTATAGCAAAGATACTTATTAAATACTTGATATCCAGGTCTCAGTGGAACATGCTTGGAAAATTAAAATTGGAATGAAATTCTGTGTTTTTTAGGATATGATACTGTAGGGGGGAAATAGCAGCAAAACCATGTCTCCCACATCATAAAAAACAAACAAACAAACAAACAAACAAACAAAACAGTGCTTTTTAAAACACCAAAGCAATATCTTCTTTGTGTTACACAGGACAGCAAGTAGACACCTTGGACCCTGAGGCAAGGTTGACAGATTTCCCTCTAATAATGCTTATAGGCCAACGCATGCCTTAAGCATTTTCTTCTGCAGGAGAAGAGAATATGAATAATCAAGCAATTCATTCTAATAATTCAATCTTAAAGTCACATATACCTAATATCTAGAAAATGTGTCTTTGAAAGATTTTTTAGTAAAGCTAAAATTCAAACAATATTCCAGGAAATTTGTTTCAGAATATTTCTGGCAAAAGGCATATTTTTAATCTTAACAGAATTTTTATAAATCAATACTAAGAAAACAAATAGATTAATAATTGACAAATATTTGGAGGGCCATTAGGCACAGGAAGATAAACAAATAGAATAAATCCATGAAGAGTGCCTGGTATTTTCAATCATTAAGAAAATGAAAACTAAAATAAAATGAAAAACCACTATGTATCCAATAGAAGAGCTAGAATTAGAAGAACTGAAAATACAAGCTTTTGCAAATAGTGTGGAAAAAGTTTAACACTCATATGTTGATGATGAGAATGTAAAATAGCAATCTGGAGAAGCTAGGTAGTTTCTTACACAATGAAATACACAGCTACCAAGGCACAAGTCACAATTTATATAGTGCACCTAGTCTTGGCTCGGTGTTAAAGAACCCACCTACAATGCAGTAGACAGGAGATGCAGGTTTGATCACTGAGTGGAAAGATCCCCTGGAGAAGGAAATGGCAACCCACTCCAGTATTCTTGCCTGGAGAATCCCATGGACAGAGAAGCCTGACAGGCTATACTCCATCCGTTTGCAAAGACTCAGAAACAACTGAGCATGCACTGGCCCTTGGGTCAGAAAAAGTGAAACGTGTACAGTAGAAAACTTGTTCAAGAATGTTCATAAAATATTTGCCAGCCAAAAATGGGACACAATTCATACATCTTCTGTAGGATAATAGAAAATAAAACTTGGTGTTTCCTCAAAATGGAATCAAATTAATTAGTAAAATGGAATGACATACCAATAAACCCAACAGTATGAAAGGAACTCACATCATAGTGGAATGCAAAAGGAGAAAGAAACATGATTATGGTGTATGATATAATGCATATTAATTCTTATTACAGAGGTATCTAACTTGCAGTGTTTATCTGATATTGTCTGGGAGTAGGGAAAGAGCAAAGGGGATTTTCTACAAGGTAGAATAAGGCATGTATTTGGAGTGATGGAAATGGTCTATATATTTGATTGTGATTATGATGACTCACCTATTTACATTTGCCAAAATTCATCCACCTATATACTTAAATACACTATATGTAAATTGTGTCTCAATAAATAATGAAATCTGTAAATTAACTTATGCATATACAAACAGCAAACAATCATAATAGACACAAATTGAACAAATGCCACAATCAATGAATTAAGATGTATCAAATGTTTAAGTGTTAAATTTATCTTAAAATTTCTTCTACCTATAATGCAGGAGACCACAGTTCAATTTCTAGGTCTGGAAGATCCCCTGGAGAAGGGATAGGCTACACACTCCAGTATTCTTGAGCTTCCCTGGTGGCTAGACTGGTAAATAATCTGCCTGCATTGCCAGGAATCTGGATTCAATCCCTGGGTTGGGAAGATTCCCTGGATAAGGGAAAGTCTACCACTCCAGTATTCTGGCCTGGAAAATTCCCTGGACTGTATAGTCCATGGGGTCGCAAAGAGTTGGACACAACTGAGCTACTTTCAATAAACAAGTGAAAAATACATAGAATCCCTTTTGTCATTGAGTTTTAATACTCAGAAAAAAAATTTTTTTTGGTTTTCTTGAGATGTAATATAATATGTAACATTGCTTAAGTTTACGGTGAAAGGTTGTTGAATCACGATGCCGAGAGTCTTGGCCCTGGAGGAGAAGAATTCAATCCGGGGCCAGAGACGAGGCTTGATCGCTCAGAGCTTTTGTGTAATAAAGTTTTATTAAAGTATAAAGGAGATAGAGAAAGCTTCTGACATAGGCATCAGAAGGGGGTAGAAAGAGTACCCTCGGTTAGTTTTAGCAATGAGTTTATATACTCTCCAACTAATCCAAAGAAGGTCTGGAGGTTGTAAAGACCTTAGCAGACCTACTCCCATAATTTACATTTTAAAATAAGAGAATTAGCCAGAAGTTTAATCCAGAGACTGTCCTCAGGCAGAATACATTGTTACATAATCCGAAGGAATGTAGAGAAATAAATTTGTCTTTTCTTTCTCCTTGAGAATTCCAGAACCCTCACCCATAAGATGTATTTTGGGATAACCTTAGCTCTAAATGGTTTACCTTGGGCCATAAAATGATTAACTTGAATATTGAGGAAGGGCAAATCACCATATAAATAGTTTCATTTACATAGATTAGAGGAACATTATCGGAGTATGACATACTGGTTTATCAAGTAGGTTCTGGGCCCAAAAGGCAGGCGGAACTGACTTGAAGACAGAGTTTGGGGTAAATGCATAGTACATTAGCATAGCTCAAGATAAATATTTCCATAAGAAAAAGGCGATGGTTAACTTCAAGTGAAACTAGGTGTCATTATAGCAACAGAGAATTCTAAGAGAAAACTCTTTTTAAATTTGTATAGAGAAGGAGAAAATATCTCTAGTTTGTTTCCTCCTGCCGCTTAAGAGAGATAAAATGTCTGACACTTGCAGGCTATTTCCTCCGTTTGGAGACCCCTGGACTTCCTACCTGTTACCCTCTCAAAGGTATAAAACACAAGTGATTTGATATAGGTGCAAGCTGTAAAACGGTTTCCATAATACATCTAGTAAATATCCGTCACCTCATATAGTTATAATTTTTTCTTGTGATAAGAATATTTAAGGTCTATTGTTTTTGCAACAGAAAATCTATTTTTGAGATCATCTTGTATGTGTGTGTACAAATTGTGGAAATTAGTTCTCAGACTGCAAAAGTTTTTATGATAAATGTCCTACTTTAAGACCATCCATTGCTGGTTTTGATGGACTAGGTTCTTTGGAATGAGTTCCTTGCTACAAACAAAGAAAAAAAAAAAAAAAGAAAATTTTTTTTTTAAATCTTTGGACTGGTAATAAGACAATAAATAATTTTAGAGGCAAGCCTTTAAAGAGGAAAACAGAATGACAAACTCAGCTTAACTTCCCAAAGAGTAAGTTAGGCAGAATAGTGATACTTCAAAGATGTTCATCTCCTAATTGCAAAAACACACAAATATATTACATGGCAAAAGGGACTTTTCAGATGTCATGAAATGAACGATCTTGAACTGGGAATATTATCCTGGATTATCTCAGTGTGTCAAATGTAATCACAAAGGTCATTATAAGCAATAGAGTGACACAGGAGAGTTAGAACCAGAGAAGAGATGTAACAGTGTCACAGTGGAGAAAAACTTGAAGATGCTCTGCTGATGGCTTTCAAGTTTGAGGAGAGATCTAAGAGCCAAAGACTGCAAATGGCCTGGGGGATCTGGAAGAGTAAAAAAAAAAAAAAAAAAAGATTTCTTTCTTAGGATAGCCTGAAGGAAGCAGCACTCCTGAAACCTTGATTTTAACCCAGTGAAAACCATTTTAGACTTCCAATCTCTAGAACAAATAATATACTTGTGCATGTGGTTTTTAGCCACCAAATTTGTAGTAATGCATTAGAGCCGCAATATAAATTAATACAGAATATCTTCCAATACAGTGCAAATATCTAAGAATTGAAGTCAAATCCAGTAATGGGCCTTTGGGTCAATTGGTTAGAAAAAATTGGAATCTAGAATTTGGGGGAGACAGGGATAATAAACAACCCACTCTAGTAAATAAGGGTAAACACTAATTGAAGATGCTATTACTGTGACTGAAAGTCCAGTTTTAATTATTTAAATCCTTCAAATTGTATTAGGAATGTCAGCAAAATTTGCTAATTTTGTATTAGATCCAATTTTAATTTTTTAAATCTCTAAAATTGTAATAGGTATGTCAGCAAAATTTGCTAATGGCCCTAGATTTCTACCAGAATAAGGTCAGATCTCTTCAACAAAAGCTTCGTTAGCTTCATGTTTTTCTCTATTTGTTTACACAGAACTCTCAGCACTAAAACAAATATAACTAGACATCCAAGGTGACAAGATGACAGAAAACTGAGAGACATCAAATCAAACACACAATGCACAGAGATAACATATGTGAGGGAATCAGGTACATACATTAAAATAATACTGCCTATTATGATAGATACACAAAATGCAATATTAATAAATTCAGAAGAAAAATGAACACAGAATGAGCTAAGTTACAAAATATAAATTAGCAAAATGAAATATTCACTAGTAAGAAGAATATATTCATAAAAGTAAAAAAGAAATAAAAATACATCAAATAAAGGAGAGGGTTAGAAGTATCAAAATAAATTAATAAAATTTGACATGTATGTAGCAGAAATCTCAGATGAATGTCAACTACTTAAGAAAAGTACCATGATTTAATGTAAAATTTCAAAGGAAATTTTATCAAAAGAAAATAAACAAGGAACAAAAACGAAAATTTAAACCACATTTTCACAAAGTCCTAACGCCAAGCATGTTTAAGAGTAGCAGACTACTAAATATTGATGAGGGTTTGGGATCACTAGAATGCTCACATGTTGCTGACAAAGATTTGAGGAAGATATTATGCACATTGGTAAGACAACTTGGGAAAATGTTTATCATGTATATTTTTAATATGTGTATAATCAGTGACCAAGCCAATGTACTCCTAAGCAGATACCAAGGAGAAATATAAGTGCATGTGCATCTATACAAAAACTATACAAGAATATTTACTTGTAAAACACTATTTATAATAGCTAAAAGAAGCAAAAAACATATCATTGCAGAATGTTTAAATAAATTATAATGCCTCGATAATATTGATATTAATGCTATCCAGAAATAAAAATTCAGTAACATTGATGAATCTCATAAACCTAATGTTGAAAAAAGAAGCCAGACCCAGTAATATATTTTTGTATTATTCTATTTATACGGAGATTAAAACAGATGAAATGAATCCGTACACATAGTGGCTGGAATAAAGATTAAACAAGAGTAACAGAGAAATGATTTCAGATGAAGGTATTAGTTAACTTTCTAACCTTGTTTGTGATTCACAGGCTTTTCTTACTTTATATTTGAGTTATACATTTATATTTTCTTCATATTTTGAGCGTTTACATTTTACCCAAAAATGATAAAGTGAGAAGCTCCCCAAGAAGTGAAGGTAGGAATTTGGCTTTGGAAACTTCCATAGGCATTTTGCATTAACTTCACAATACTTTACCACTTCAAACATAGATGAGTCATGTAATAAATGTCTTTGTTAAAGAACGGTAGAATCAGAGTGCACTGCTTAAAAATTAATATGGACACTTTAATACCTAACATGACAATGTCATTTTCTGTCACATTGATTGTTCTAGTAGATATCTTCAGGGTAGTTACTTAGTTCATGACTTAATCAATAAAGTATGTGCATAAATAAATTATTTTGTAACTGTCATATTTCATCAGAACATGCTAAAGTGGAAATAGTTTTTCCCTGAAAAAAATGTTGATTTACATCCTGGTTGCATATGCATTATATCTTCATTTGATATCTTGACTTACTTTGTCAGAGTGATCTGAATGCAGAAAACAATTTATTTGAATTGAGTCTTTGAAATACAACTGATGTAAGAAAAGTTACACTGAGGATAAAGATCTCAAATAAGCATGATTACATTATGAAATGAAAATTAAAAAAAATACTTTACAATTCTTAAAATCTAATTAAATGCAATATTGAATATTTTGGTAAAGTCATAGAGGTAAATTATTTAGCAAGATATTTTAAAAAAAATGGTTAAGTTAGTTTCCTACAGCTTCTGTGGGCTTCCCAGATGGCTCAAAGGTAAAGAATCCATCTGCCAATGCAAGAGGCTTGTGTTCAATCCCTGGGTCGGAAGGTCCCCTGGAAGAGGAAATGGCAACTGACTCTGGTCACCTGTTCTTGCCTGGGAAATTCCACAGACAGAGGAGACTGGCAGGCTACAATTGGTGGGTTTGCAAAAGAACTGGATACGACTGAGCAACCAAACAGCTACAACAGCAACATGGCTTATGTACCAACCTACCACAAATGGCAGCTAAAACAACAGAAATTTATGTTTTCACAGTTCTTGAAGACAAATGTCCAAAATCATTTTCACTCAGTTGAAATAAAGATGTCAGCAGAGCCATATTCCCCCATGTGGCTCTAAGAGGAAACCCATTTATTGCCTCTTCCAGTGTCTAGTGACTGCCTGCATTCTTTGACTGTGGCCAAGTTTCTCATTTCAGTCTGCCTCTTTTATCACAGTGTTTCCCTCTCTTGTACAGAGCATATCTCCCTCAACTTGTGATTGAATTTAGGGTACATCCAGGAAATCCAGGAAATCTGTATATCTCAGTATCTTTATCTAATCATGTGTGCAGAGACACTTTTTCCTTATAAAAGTATTTTCATGTTACAGATATTTAGGTCTAATGCATTTTGAAGAGAGGGGAAATCATTCTGCTTACCACAATTGGTAAAAGTTTCAACAGAGGATTAGAACTTATTTTTTGTATCTTTTTTAATGAATAATGATAGCCTTCAGGTTTCTTCATAGATATTTCTTGTTTTCCTCCTTTTAGGCAGTTTATACATTTGTCTTTCCCTAAAGAGCTATAGTGAGATCTATTAAAATGATCAAAGACATGCATGCCACTTTTTCGATTCATCTCATTTTCTATCATCTGTCACATTGACCAGTAATTTTATGTTATTGTTCTTAAAAAGTTCTATTGCAGCATAATTGATTTAAAATGTTGTGCTACTTTCTGTTGTACAGCAAGATGAATCAGTTATATATATATATATACATATGTATATTGGAGAAGGTGATGGCAACCCACTCCAGTACTCTTGCCTGGAAAATCCCATGGCCAGAGGAGCCTGGTAGGCTGCAGTCCATGAGGTCGCTAAGAGTCGGCACGACTGAGCGGCTTCTTCACTTTCACTTTTCACTTTCATGCATTAGAGAAGGAAATGGTAACCCACTCCAGTGTTCTTGCCTGGAGAATCCCAGGGACAAGGGAGCCTGTTAGGCTGCCATCTATGGGGTCGCACAGAGTCGGACACGACTTAGCAGCATACATATATATGTATATATATATATATATATACACACACACATACATATCTCCAATCTTTTTTAGATTATTTTCCCATATAACCCATAACAGTATTGAGTAGAGTTCCTTGTGTTATCCGTTACTAGTTATCCATTTTATATGTAATAGTTTTTGTATGTTGATCTCAGTTTCCCAATTTATCTGTCTCCCCTTTGCTCCCTGATAACCATGTGTTTTCTATGTTTGTAAGTCTATTTCTCTTTTGTAAATAAGTTCATCTCCACAATTTTTTTTAGATGCCACATAAAAGTGATATCAAATGATATTTGTCTCTCTTTCTTTGACCTATTCACTCAATATGACAGTCTCTAGAGTCATCCATTACAATAATGCCATTGTTGCAAGTGGCATTATTTTACTCTTTTGTATAACTGAGTAATAGTCCATTGTATATATGCACTGCATCTACTCTATGCATTCCTCTGTTGGTGGACATTTAGGTTACTTCCATGTCTTGGCTATTGCATATAGTGTTGCAATAAATATTGAGGTGCATGTATCTTTTCAAATTATAGATTTTCTGTATATAGGCATAGGAACGAGGATTGTAGGATCATACGATAGCTCTATTTCTAGATTTTTATGGAATCTCCATACTGTTCTCCAAGGTGACTATACTAATTTACATTCTCAACAACAATGTAAGAGGGTTTCCTTTTCTTCCAGCCCTCTCTAGGATTTATCATTTACAGATATTTTGATAATTTCTATTCTGACCGATATGAGGTGATACCTTATTGGGGTTTTGATTTGTCTTTCTCTACTAATTAGTGATGTTGAGCATTTTTTCGTTACTGATTGGCCAGTTATATGTCTTCTTTGGATAAATGTCTATTTACATCTTCCACATATTTTTTTATTGCATTATTTGTTCTTTTCATATTGAGCTGCACGAGCTGTTTGTATATTTTGGAGATTAATCCCTTGTTAATGGCTTCAGTTGCAAATATTTTCTCATTCTGTGGATTGTCTTCATTTTGTTTATGGCTTTCTTTGCTGTGCAAAAGCTTTAATTAGGTCCCATTCATTTATTTTTGCTTTTGTTTTAGTTACTCTGGGAGATGAAGAATGCTTAGGTAGGCTGGGACCATCAGTGACAATATCAGAACCCCACTTTATGGTTCAGAAATAGAAATGTAGCATAATTCAGATTAACTCCTTCATTGGTTTTTAACATGCACTGAATTAAGTTAAATATTACTTTATTTTTTGTTGTACCTATGGATTCCAATTCATGTTTTGAACTTATTTGAACTTACTTTTAGTTAATAGTATAACATTTATCTGTAATATGATAACACAGTATTATTTAATATTCCTTTACACTGCCATATGTTTTTAAAGAAAGTAAACAATAAAATAGAATTTGTATCTACCAAAATATTTGTTCCTACTGCAGATCTTCAGTAGTTCCTGAAGCTGTAAATTTGTATGGTGTCAATGTCTTTAGACTCACATATTTTCTTTATATTCCCTGTATGCAGGAAAGTGAAAGTGAAGTCACTCAGTCGTGTCTGATTCTTTGTGACCCCATGAATTGCAGCCTAGGAGGCTCCTCTGTCCATGGGATTTTCCAGGCGAGAATACTGGAGTGGGTTACCATTTCCTTCTCCAGGAGGTCTTCCCGACTCAGGGATCATACCCAGGTCTCCCACATTGTAGGCAGACGTTTTACAGTTGGAGCCACCAGGGAAGTCGACACCTATATGCAGGTGTCGACAACAAATTGGCACTTGCCATCTAACTCTGCAATGATTAAATCATGTGCTGCTGCCGGTGCTGCTTTACAACACCCTGTGAAAGGAATTCAGGGTGGAGGGCAAAATGAGATACTCTGTGATTGGGAAAAAGCTGGCAAGACAGGTCTTCAGATAGATATTTATAGGAGCTGATTTTATGAGCCCGATTATTATATCTCCCCTATCTAGAAAAGCACTGAAATCTTTCATGATGAGAACTGTTCCTCATGACTAGCAGAGAGCTTCATGAGACTAATAGAACTTTTGAAAACAATGTGTGTTTGATTGCATGTACTCCCCCTTCACAAAATCACATATATTCTGCCTCTTCAAAGCAGTTTCTCATAACTATCTGAGGTGCTGTCTCCCTGGCCGTAATCCTTATTTTGTCCCACATATAAACTTAACTCACATCTCTTACTTTGTGCACAGATCTACAAGTCATAAACTCTTTATTCTTGTTTTCCTGATTTCAGTTCAGTTCAGTCGCTCAATCGTGTCCGACTCTTTGCGACTGCATGAATAGCAGCACGGCAGGCCTTCCTGTTCATCACCATCTCTCAGAGTTCACTCAGACTCATGTCCATCGAGTCCGTGATGCCATCCAGTATCTCATCCTCTGTCATCCCCTTCTCCCCCACCCCAAATTCCTCCCAGCATCAGAGTCTTTTCCAATGAGTCAACTCTTCACATGAGGTGGCCAAAGTCCTGGAGTTTCACCTTTAGCATCATTCCTTCCAAAGAAATCACATCAAAAAAAGAAAGAAAGAAAGAAAGAAAATTAGTCTGCATATTCCCCCACACCAGGCATATATGTTGATGTATTATTTTACAGATATAAACATATTGTTACATTTTTATGACCTCTGTTATCTTTGATGGAAAATCATCTATTTCTCATATCATTCTTCTCTATATCTCTTGTATTTCTTCCCTTTCTCTCTTGATTCTTTCAAGCTTTTCTTCATAGTATTAATTCTGTAAACCTTCAGTCTTATGTATCTAGTATGTGTTTGCTTTTTGATTTATCCTGCTTGTTCTTTCCTGAGATTCATAGATATATTAATTTATAATTTTTAATCAATAAGTAAATATTACAGTCTTTTTTTGTCAAAAATATTTTTGAATTTTTTCTCATTGTCCTCTATTTCTGAAGAGTCAAATTTATAAAATGTGATAGCTTCATATTACATAACTGGTCACAGAGATCCTGTTCCAAAGAATAGCAAAGACAAAGAATGCTCAAACTACCACATAACTGCACTCATCTCACATGCTAGAAAGGTAATGCTCAAAATTCTCCAAGCCAGGCTTCAGCAATATGTGAACTGTGAACTTTCAGATGTTCAAGCTGGATTTAGAAAAGGCAGAGGAACCAGAGATCAAATTGCCAACATCTGCTGGATCATCGAAAAAGCAGGAGAGTTCCAGAAAAACAAACAAACAAACAAAAAACCATCTATTTCTTATTTATTGACTATGCCAAAGACTTTGACTCTGTGGATCACAATAAACTGTGGAAGATTCTGAAAGAGATGGGAATATCAGATCATATGACCTGCCTCTTGAGAAACCTGTATGCAGGTCAGGAAACAACAGCTAGAACTGGAGATGGAAAAACAGACTGGTTCCAAAGAGGCAAAGGAGTACGTCAAGACTGCATATTTTCACCCTGCTTATTTAACTTACACACAGAGTACATCATGAGAAACATCGGGCTGGAGGAAGCACAAGCTAGAACCAAGTTTGCCAGAGAAATATCAATAACCTCAGATATGCAGATGACACCACCCTTATGATAGAAATGACGAAGAACTAAAAAGCCTTTGATGAAAGTGAAAGTGGAGAGTGAAAAAGTTGGCTTAAAGCTCAACATTCAGAAAACTAAGATCATGGCATCCAGTTTCATCACTTCATGGCAAACAGATGGGGAAACAGTGGCTGATTTTATTTTTGGGGGCTCCAAAATCACTGCAAATGGTGATTGCAACAATGAAATTAAAAGACGCTTACTCCTTGGAAGGAAAGTTATAATTAATCTCAGTACAGTTCAGTCGCACAGTTGTGTCTGACTCTTAGTGACTCCATGAATTGCAGCATGCAAGGCCTCCCTGTCCATCACCAACTTCTGGCGTTCACTCAAACTCACATCCATCGAGGCAGTGATGCCATCCAGCCATGTCATCCTCTGCCGGCCCCTTCTCCTCATGCCCCCAGTCCCTCCCAGCATCAGTATTTTCAATGAGTCAACTTTTCACATGAGGTGGCCAAAGTACTGGAGTTTCAGCTTTAGCATCATTCCTTGCAAAAAAATCTCAGGACTGATCTCCTTCAGAATGGACTTGTTGGATCGCCT
>SJYC01068046.1:0-17724 GCA_006408675.1 Madoqua kirkii | reverse complement strand
ACTATGATTATGGTTTCAGTGTGTTGCCCCCAATGCTCTCTTGTAACAACCACCGTGTTACTTGGGTTTCTCTTACCTTGGTCAAGGGGTATCTCCTCACTGCTGACTCTCCTGACCTTGAACGTGGAGTAGCTCCTTTATACCCTCCTGTACCTGAGCAGCCACTGCTCCTTTCTCACTCAGCCTATATGAAAATTACAATGGATATATGTATGTATTACCTGCTTAAAAAAATTTGTTTTAACAAAGGCACCTTACAGTGAATTTAAAACAAAACAAATAACATTTTTTTGTAGTTTAGGCAAACTTTAACATTTTTAAATGGTCTGATTAAATAAATTTTAGAAAACTAGACAACATTCTAAAGCAATTACACTCCAATTAAAAATTTTATAAAAAATTGTCATTTTTACTAAAAAAAAATACATATTAAGAACTATTTTTGTCAGCTTCAATGGAGCAACTGCCACTGAAGTAGCAATACCATTCTAAGCTGCAAGTTGCAATTGATGAGGCAGCTGGACAACAGGCAGTCCAGAGCAGGGTTTCTTGAAAAAGAGAAAATTCAAAATGAGAGTTCCAAAATGTCTCCCAAAGCCATGTATTTGAAACCAAGAAGATAAGGCATTCAACTATCAAAACAGTAAAATAACCTCTAGCTCAATTTTTGAATCCAGTATGAGATGTACAAAAGATCCTGTACTTATTTGGACTTTTGAACATTTATTTATTCAAAGTACACCCTACTGAATTTTGTGTCTAAATTTTAAAGTGAGTCTCATTTTGATGTTTATTGTTGAAACACTTCACATATTGAGTAAATACACACAAAAATGGGCCCATGTGAATTAAAAAATATAATTTGATCCTTGACTTGATACAAAAAAAATCAATTAAGAAATATAATAAAGCAAAAGCAATGTGAAGTGCCAGTGGATTTAATAGTGTTATTTCTAAATGAACCAGGAATGTTAAAGCTCACATTTTCTTTCCTGTTTCAACTTTGAATTTCTTTCTTTCTTTTTTTTTTTTTTTTTTGCTTTATTCCTTGGACAGACAGAAAAGAGCCAGAGATAGAAAAAGAAAGTAGAGAGGGAGACAGACAGACAGAGAAAGGGGGAGAGAAGGAGAACGGGTTTTTGTTTTTCTTGTTGTTACCTAGAAGGTGGAAAAGAAACTAAAATGATAAAGCTCTGTAACTAGTGAAGCATTTCCACCATCCCACCCCACCATTGTTTTGTCCCGTTTTTCACTATCATGATATGGGTACAATGATATTAAGCAGCAACCATTTTCCCTGGAAGCCTTTCTGTACAATTCTCATAAACCATCATTATTTCAGGACAAGTTAAAATTTTTTCCAGCCTAGATAGACTCTTTGTATCGATTGTACAAACCCTTACTTTGGGTTTCTTCCACTCCATTCCATACTCTCTTCTGTAATAAAACACAAATCTAATTCTTGTCATCCTACTTAAAAACCTTCTACTTCATCTTATCACCTAAACATGAAATAAAAATCTTTGAGTACATCATCTCTTTGAAGTCTGACTCTTTTTAACTTCTCCTGCTTCAACCCTGGTGTTTCGTATGTGCTCCAACTATTCCATGTTCATTTCTGTCCTTTGGTAGAGAATTCCATTGCAGCATCCATATTGTAGTATTTGTATATATGTACACACATACACGTACATGCAAATAAACATGCACATAAATGTATATATACTTTATATATACATCATCAACATATATGTATAGCATATATCACAATTCTAAAATTGTACAAAGTATCCTATGCTATTTTATGTGTGTAAATGATGTTTTCTCATGAGCTGGAGAAAATTACCACCATTGTTGCCCAGGTGTTTCTCATATGCTTTCAGAATTAAGTGGTGCTCTTATCAGACTCTATTTTCTATCTTTAATAGCCAGAGTACACATATATGCATAAACATATATGTATATATAGATAACATAAATATATGCTACATTTATAATATAAAGGAATATATACTTTATATTCCCATTAAACTCTGAACAACTTGAGGCAGTGACTTCTGAAAACTGTACATAGTTGGCAAAATGTAGAGAAATATAAATAGCTGTTGAAAATTTATCTTTAAATCATTAGAAATGAGTAAATGCACAAATGACAACTTCCACTCCCTGTATTCAGGCCTATGAAGAATGCATTTATTATCTCCTTTACAAAACTTCCCTAAAATATACTATCAGATCTCATCAAAATCAGCATTTTTAAAATTGATAAAGCTAGTATAGATAAGCAATATGTTATAATCAAGAAAAGCAATAAAGTTACTAGAATTCATTATATTACTCTTAAATTTTATAAAATAGTAATAATTTGATGAAAAGTTAGACTTTTAGTTAAATCCAAATATTATTCAGATTCCATTTTCAAAGAGATGTGTATAAGAGACAGGCTATTACCAGTGCATTCTCTTGGCAAAATTCTATTAGTCTTTGCCCTGCTTCATTCTGTACTCCAAGGGCAAATCTGCCTGTTACTCCAGGTGTTTCTCAACTTCCTACTTTTGTATTCCAGTCCCCTATAATGAAAAGGACAACTTCCTTGGGTGTTAGTTCTAAAAGGTCTTGTAGTTCTTCATAGAACCATTCAACTTCAGCTTCTTCAGTGTTACTGGTTGGGGCATAGACTTGGATTACTGTGATATTGAATGATTTGCCTTGGAATTGAACAGAGATCATTGCTGGAGAACATTATCACCATTGTTGCCCAGGTGTTTCTCATGTTTTCAGAACTGAGCAGTTCTCTTACCAGATTTTACTTTCTCTCTTTAATAGCCAGAGTACAATTTTAGAGTTGTGATATATAAAACAATTAGTTTTCAATTACATAATTGCTACGAGTTTTCTCTGATTTTTTCTCTGTTTATACTGAATCAAATTACCTTTCCTATTTCCTCTTGGATATCTTCTATTTTAACTTACATATAAATACATTTTGTTCTCTCATTGTAAATTTTTACTTATCCATTCAAATTATAGGTGCAAAGAATGTTCAAATTACTGCATAACTGCACTCATCTCACACACTGGTAAACTAATCCTCAAAATTTTCCAAGTTAGGATTCAGCAGTACATGAGCCGTGAACTTCCTGATGTTCAAGCTGGTTTTATAAAAGGCAGAGGAATCAGAGATCAAATTGCCAACATCCTCTGGATCATGGAAAAAGCAAGAGAGTTCCAGAAAAACATCTATTTCTGCTTTATTGACTATGCCAAAGCCTTTGACTGTGTGAATCACAATAAACTGGAAAATTCTGAAAGAGATGGGAATACTACACCACCTGACCTGCCTCTTGAGAAATCTGTATGCAGGCCAGGAGGAAACAGTGAGGACTGGACATGGAACAACAGACTGTTTCCAAATAGAAAAAGGAGTACATCAAGACTTTATATTGTCACCCTGCTTATTTAACTTAGATGCAGAGTACATCAAGAGAAACGCTGGACTAGAAGAAACACAAGGTGGAATCAAGATTGCCGGGAGAAATCTCAATAACCTCAGATACGCAGATGACACCACCATTATGGCAGAAAGTGAAGAGGAACTAAAAAGCCTCTGGATGAAAGTAAGAGAGAATGAAAAAGTTGGCTTAAAGCTCAACATTCAGAAAATGAAGATCATGGCATCCGGTCTCATCACTCCATGGGAAATAGATGGAGAAACAGTGGAAACAGTGTCAGACTTTATTTGGGGGGACTACAAAATCACTGCAGATGGTCATTGCAGCCATGAAATTAAAAGACATTTACTCCTTGGAAGAAAAGTCATGACCAATCTAGATAGTATATTTAAAAGCAGAGACATTACTTTGCTTATTAAGGTCCGTCTAGTCAAGGCTATGGTTTTTTCAGTAGTCATGTATGGATGTGAGAGTTGGACTGTGAAGAAGGCTGAGCACCAAACAATTGATGCTTTTTAATTGTGGTGTTGGAGAAGACTCTTGAGAGTCCCTCGGACAAGCAGTCCATTCTGAAGGAGATCAGCCCTGGGATTTCTTTGGATGGAATAATGCTGAAGCTGAAACTCCAGTACTTGGGCCACCTCATGCGAAGAGTTGACTCACTGGAAAAGAGTTTGATGCTGGGAGGGATTCGGAGCAGGAGAAGAAGGGGACGACCAAGGATGAGATGGCTGGATGGCATCACTGACTCGACGGACGCGAGTCTGAGTGAAGTCCGGCGGTTGGTGGTATACAGGGAGGCCTGCCGTGCTGCGATTCATGGGGTTGCAAAGAGTCGGACACGACTGAGGGACTGAACTGAACTGAACCGATGTATGTCAATGTATCAAAAACCCATAATAGACTTTCCTGGTGGCTCAGCAGTAAAGAATCTGCCTGCAATGCAAGTGCTACACAAGATGTGGTTTTGATTCCTGGGTTGAGAAAATTCCCTGGAGGAGGCCATGACAACCTACTCCCAGTATCCTTGCCTGGAGAATCCCACGGACAGTGGAGCCTGGCAGGCTACATTCCATAGGGTTGCAAAGAGTTGGACACAACTGAAGTGGCTTTGTACACCCACAAACCATAATTATATTCCTATAGATTCTAAGTTAAAGAAAAAGAGCAGCCTCCTCTCTAAAATGAACCACAGTCATATTATTGGAAGTAATGGAACTGGAGATCCTCAGTACTCTTTTTCTTTTGTGATCTCTTTGTCACAAATCTCAGATAGTAAGGGCCTTTCTAGGTAGCGCTAGTAGTGAAGAACCTACCTGCCAATTGGAGACATAAGAGACACAGGTTCAATCCCTGGGATCGTGGGATCGTGAAGCATTGGATATGACTGAGGACAGATAGTAAACGTACTCATCTTCTATCTAGTTGTGTACATGACTTTGAACTAATCACTCTCTGACACTTATTTTCAGATTGCCTGACATAAGACTTTGGAATTTTAGTTTACAAAGGCTTGTTCTACATAGCTTGCTGCTCTTCTGTAATTTTCTATGAATTTACATTACTATTTGCATAGCTTTACCATCAGAAAATCTATCAGATAAACCTTTAGCAAGGTGCTTGATTCTTGAAAAAAGAGTGTAATGCCTGGAAAGACTATACATCAGGATGCTGCAAGGTCATCATTCCCTCCTACAGCTCAGGACAAAACATTTGTACTCTTGATCACTGGGAACACTATTAGATATAACTTTACTTTCTGTCCCAATAGGGAGTGAGGTGAGTAGCCCTCTGTAGAGATGAATCTCTATATAGAAAAGTGCAGAGAAATCAGTTCTTGCAGAAATTTGTATTTTTCATATCTTTTCATTTTCAGGCTTTTGGGGAAAATACAATTTCTTAGAAGATTCTTCAATAGCATTCCTTTGTGTAATCAGCTTAGTTTTATAACTGAAATATCACCACAAGATTTCAGATTTTTACATGTTACTTTGTGTTGTCTTTCTACTAAATTGTCACAATTGAATGCCATCCCTTGCTTCATTAAACAGTTAAAGAAAGTTTTTTTTTTTTTTAGTTTAAAGAAGTGGAAATATGTATGGAAGTAAGGATAGAGCAATAGTTTATTTACTTATTTTTTCTTCCTGTGAAATTGAAAATCCAGTAACATTCACCTCATGCGAAGAGTTGACTCACTGGAAAAGAGTTTGATGCTGGGAGGGATTCGGAGCAGGAGAAGAAGGGGACGACCAAGGATGAGATGGCTGGATGGCATCACTGACTCGACGGACGCGAGTCTGAGTGAAGTCCGGCGGTTGGTGGTATACAGGGAGGCCTGCCGTGCTGCGATTCATGGGGTTGCAAAGAGTCGGACACGACTGAGGGACTGAACTGAACTGAACCGATGTATGTCAATGTATCAAAAACCCATAATAGACTTTCCTGGTGGCTCAGCAGTAAAGAATCTGCCTGCAATGCAAGTGCTACACAAGATGTGGTTTTGATTCCTGGGTTGAGAAAATTCCCTGGAGGAGGCCATGACAACCTACTCCCAGTATCCTTGCCTGGAGAATCCCACGGACAGTGGAGCCTGGCAGGCTACATTCCATAGGGTTGCAAAGAGTTGGACACAACTGAAGTGGCTTTGTACACCCACAAACCATAATTATATTCCTATAGATTCTAAGTTAAAGAAAAAGAGCAGCCTCCTCTCTAAAATGAACCACAGTCATATTATTGGAAAGTAATGGAACTGGAGATCCTCAGTACTCTTTTTCTTTTGTGATCTCTTTGTCACAAATCTCAGATAGTAAGGGCCTTTCTAGGTAGCGCTAGTAGTGAAGAACCTACCTGCCAATTGGAGACATAAGAGACACAGGTTCAATCCCTGGGATCGTGGGATCGTGAAGCATTGGATATGACTGAGGACAGATAGTAAACGTACTCATCTTCTATCTAGTTGTGTACATGACTTTGAACTAATCACTCTCTGACACTTATTTTCAGATTGCCTGACATAAGACTTTGGAATTTTAGTTTACAAAGGCTTGTTCTACATAGCTTGCTGCTCTTCTGTAATTTTCTATGAATTTACATTACTATTTGCATAGCTTTACCATCAGAAAATCTATCAGATAAACCTTTAGCAAGGTGCTTGATTCTTGAAAAAAGAGTGTAATGCCTGGAAAGACTATACATCAGGATGCTGCAAGGTCATCATTCCCTCCTACAGCTCAGGACAAAACATTTGTACTCTTGATCACTGGGAACACTATTAGATATAACTTTACTTTCTGTCCCAATAGGGAGTGAGGTGAGTAGCCCTCTGTAGAGATGAATCTCTATATAGAAAAGTGCAGAGAAATCAGTTCTTGCAGAAATTTGTATTTTTCATATCTTTTCATTTTCAGGCTTTTGGGGAAAATACAATTTCTTAGAAGATTCTTCAATAGCATTCCTTTGTGTAATCAGCTTAGTTTTATAACTGAAATATCACCACAAGATTTCAGATTTTTACATGTTACTTTGTGTTGTCTTTCTACTAAATTGTCACAATTGAATGCCATCCCTTGCTTCATTAAACAGTTAAAGAAAGTTTTTTTTTTTTTTAGTTTAAAGAAGTGGAAATATGTATGGAAGTAAGGATAGAGCAATAGTTTATTTACTTATTTTTTCTTCCTGTGAAATTGAAAATCCAGTAACATGTACCTCAATGGGCTGAATGTATAGGAAGGACATGTTAAAGATGAAAAAAAAAAAAAAACTATAACATAAATAATTCCAAAACAAATCATTCAGAAGTACCTTAACAAAGAAATATCAGCTTTAACACTTCAAATTTTCTAGTCTGGAAAGTGGTATATTTGCAAATATGGTTTAAATGAAGTCTTACCCTAATAAAATGATCTAAGGGCCAGTTTAAGTCTGAACACTGGGTATGCCTCATGCCACTATCTTGGTCATTTTATGTCCTCCTCTATTTTCTTCAAATATCTCATTAACTTTTTCTTTCCATTTATTTGTATGATTTCATAAGAAGAAAAATTAAGAGGAATTACAGGGAGCATTAATTATGTATGATGAAGCATGAAACAATGGGTCAAGATATGGTTCTCTTTGCAGCAGATCTGTAGTCACAAGCTTTAAAGATGTTAAAGACTAAATCGATCAACTGGGTCCCCTCTGTTTATCTTTGTTGTTTGGTATCCTTTTTAATGTTCTATACTTTACTAATATTTCGTTCTTAGAAACCTTAGTCTCCTTGAATCATTAATTTTCCGAAAACTAAGTCAAAAATAGTCTAAATATTGGGATGTGCGCTTAAAAAAATGCAAATAATTTAGTTCTGAGATTATCTCTGGAAAACTTGATGCAAGACTGAGACTGTGATTGGGTGAGGGGGGAGGGTCATTAATAAATTTGCATTACTAAGCAAGTTACCACGGGGACAACAAAATTTTAAACCCATCAGGGGCTTGGAAAGCCAGCATAGAACATACTTTTCAGTTATTTCACCCCACGAATCCGGGGTACTTATTTACCAATTCCTGTATGTCATGGGTTGGACAGTATGGTGTTAATTCCACAGAAATTTTGGCTTTCCACTTGTAGAGACAAGTTGGGTCTAACTGCCAGATAAAGACTTCAGGGAAAGGAATGCAGCTGGCACTAGCTGGAATTCTAGCTCCTGTTCCCTGAAATAATAAGAAACCAGGGAAGCACTGGCAGCATCTATTCTAAATTTTTAGGACAGATAAATGTCATTTTAATTATTTTAACATTTTTAAGCAAACACATTGCTTTCAAGGTATATAAATAACTGTGTTGCCTCAGAACCTTGACATGGATATAAAAAAAAAAAATCTGTAAGGCCCATATTAATAAAACATAGGAAAAGTTATATTCGCCCTTATTGTTCTCAACTTTTTATTCAATAAGGGTGGCTTCGTTGTTTTGCTCATTTGTAGGATGAAAATGTATGCAGAAATATCCTTAAACTGAAAGAAAATAAAAAGTAGATTTTGTTTTAAAATTGTTTCTACTAAACAGTTTTGAAAAGAGAAAGCAAAACATCCAGTAACTTAGAGGAAAGAAAATTATTATGCAATTATTTAAGTTAGATTTTAGATTGATCACAGTGATAGTAAAGAATTGTGATTAGAATTATTTGCCAAATTATAAGTGATTTTAAGTGGGATCAGATGTATTTGATAAGTTATCTTTTCACTGATCCATGGATATTTTGATATCTGGATGCATATTAACATGTAAAAAATCACTAAAGATAGACTCAGCATGTTTCTAAAATTGGCATCTCTAATTTGCATCACAGCATGCAACAGTCATGATAATTAAGCCAACTGATAAAATCACTATAATTGCTTCTTGTCAGAACTGTAGTATTTTCCTCATCATTGGGGATTAAACTTAGTGGTAGAATTATTTCCCTCTTAGGCAGAATTTATAAAAACCAACAGTGAGATTCAAAATGACCAGTAATAAAAGTAGGAGGAGATGATTGCTATGAAACCCAATTTAATGGGACCAGACTCACAGAGAAAATAACCACATAGTGAATTAGATCAAATAAAAGAAGTAAAATGGCCTGCATATGGTCTATTAAGAAGAACAAAATGAAGCAAAACAAATTGTTACAATATAGTAATTTCAGATATTTATATCACTTAACTTTTAGTAATTAGAATATTATTTTATTATAAAATTGACATAGGCATGCTTTAAAAGAAGAGTGAAATTCTTCTATTACTGAAACTAGCTCAGATTCCAGAGGTTAGTCCACAGTTTCATGTACAATTACTTGAATGTTGGGATCCTTGGTTTATATTGATTCACGCATTTCATAAGCAATATAAGACTGTTTTTCTATGTTCTTAGTTCTAGGCATTTTCAACATTATTGATTTTGCATAATTAGTAAGTTAATTGGAAACTCATGTTTTTAATTTTTATTTCTTGATGGTAGGTGATGTTAAATACCTAATGTTTAAAAGATTTGTTCTTTCTCTTGGTTTTGAATCATCTGTTCAAGGTTTTTATTCACTTATATATTACATTGTTTGACTTTTATTCATTTTTTGAAATCCTTTGGTTACTGATTCACTAGAAGAAGGAAAACTTAGTAGTCTCCATGATCTATAACCAGTTCTAGACCATTGAAACTCTTTTCTTCCACATAGTGTTTTGTTTTGTTTTGTTTTTAGTAGCTTTACATAAAAAGTATGCATATATATGTTACATATCTATAAAGTAATCAGATATTAAGTGCTCAGATGTTCACTTGTGTCCAACTATTTGTGACCCTATGGGCTGTAGCCCACCAGGCTCCTCTGTCCATGAGATTCTACAGGCAAGAATACTGGAATGGGTTATCATTTCCTTCTCCAGGGGATTGTCCCAACTCAGGGATTGAACTCAGCTCTCTTAAGTCTCCTGAATTGGCAGCCAGAATTTTTACCATTACACGACCCGAGAAACTTACATTATTATCACCTCAATTTTAGAGCTGAAGAAATGGAAAGTTGGACAATAATTTGACCAACACTCATAAGAAAAATGAAACTTCTTTTCTGACTTCTTGCATTTATTTTCCAACTACAAACATCCATTGTCTCTATTTTATAAACAGAGTATTGTTATATTCATTATCATACACCAATATTTTTTCTATTAAGTTGTCTATATTGAGTACATCCTAATTAATAGAAAAACAAATCAATTCCATAAAAATTTCTGCAAAAATTTGCTTTATTATTTTAACATTTCAACACCCCCATACTTGGCCACAAAGACTTTAACAAAAGTAAATCAGCTGCTCCCCAACTACTGCAAGCTTGGCACTAAAATCAGTGTCCAAATAAACAAGTGAATTAAAAAAAAAAATCAGTGTCCGCATTATTTCAGCTTTTTGAAGTGGTCTAATAATTCATGCTAACTCTTGTCAAATTATTAGCCTTTTTATAAGGCTAGGTTAATTTATTTCTCATCAATGTAAACTGTAATAAACTTAAAAAAACAAGATCAGAGCTTTTCTCACTCTCTGTACTTCCAAGAATTTTATAATATTTTATATAATATAGTTCATCTGCTTAAATATCTACCATAACCTTTCAAATTATTCTTATAAAACTGTATTCACATTCTATTAATATATACTTTAACAACAGAATGTAACTATATATAAATTAATGCAGTCTGTTGGTGTTACTCACAGGTGTAAGTAATTGCTAGAAATCTGAGTCAAAGAAGTTCAGGGGAACTCTTTATGAGTGAATAATGCTTTAAAATTTAAGAATAAAAGGGTAAGGAAGAAAGATATGGTGCTGAATATATAATTAAAATATAAACATGAATGTAATCACACAGACCAGGTTAATATTTGGAATAATGCAAAAAGAATTATCCTAATATTTCCAGAATTTTATTGTCTACCTCTTAAAGAAAGCATAAAATGGCCTCTTTAATTAGAAAGAAGACAGATGCTAGTACTGGCCCAGGGAAGTTAATGCTCCATTGGCAGGAGACAAATAGGAATGTGAGGTTAGGAGATAGCAATATTTTTTTTTAATGTGATATATGAACAACTAATCCAAAAACAGAGAAAGGGGAAATTAAGAAGCAACTATGCAGGGGGAAATTTAAACAGTTGTGTAGGAAGTTAGACATGAGCAACCAAGAATGGCCTAGATACAAAAAATTCAAGCTGATCTCTAGACTCCATCCCAGGCATGCCCCAGTGCAGCCCAGGAGAGCTCACAGATATACTATAAAATAACCACAGAAATTTTTCCAACTCCAGCTTACATGCAGTTGACTCACAGCTATGTTCTCAAGTGACCTTAAGTGGCAAGGAGCTCATTAAGTGTTCATAAATATTCTATACATACATACATCTGATTATAACAGACTGATTATGGAAAAGGCATGTGTAATACTGCATGTTGTCATATAATTTACAAATAAGCACATGCCCACCTAGATGAATATATAAAAGCTTTGTCCTGAAAACCTCATAGCTCATCATGCAGATGCCAGTGCCTCTCAGCTGGACCCACCTCTCCCTTGAGGTATTCCTTCTGTTCTTTCTTCAGTAAACTTGCATATTGTCATAGGTAAGACCTTAGATTCATCTCTGTGTCCTTATCAAGAACTGAAGCCAAGGGAAGGTCCTCTTTGACTCTTCCTACCTGGTAACAAAACTTATCTAGGTAAGGTCAGGAGGTTGTTACAGGAGGGTATACAGAGAAATGAACATCAGCTGGAATAGACCAGTAGCACACTGTGTGATTTGTGCCCTTATAAATTTTTATGGCACAAGTCCTGGAGCTGAAGAAGTTTCTCTGTCTAGACAGTGCCCCAGAAGAGTCTAAGGTTTGCATAAACTCTTCTGGTATTTTTCTTTCAATCCTGTACATTGGAGGTTATGTCTTACATACCTAGCAGGATTATCGCAATGTTTAAATAATTTTATTTGTAAATACTTCTGTATCTATTAATATATCAGTTTTTCAAACTTCAAACATATGCATACATTTTAATTTCTGCCTAAATTATAGTGAATATTATACAAATATTTAATGCATTCACAAATAAAATATGGCTAGTGCTTCATATTGCTATTTAGAAGGTTATTAAATTATTACACATAAACATAAAGTGTTCTATACATTTCATCACTTTTAATATTTTAGTAGTTGCTTCAATTATGCTATAAAGTATAGGGATATATAGCCAGTTAAAGTTAAAAGACAGGATAATAGAGCAAATGGATTTAAAAAGGCTTCAAATTAGTTTTGTTTAATAAAATAATCTACGCCTTGGGCTTACTCTTTTCAATCCTATCTACTTTCTGAATCTTATGGTCCAGAAAAAGAGTATTGTAAATGACTGAACAGAGCATATATCTGATTTTGTGCTAGAGAATTGAAACAGCTGTGATCATGTCTAAGCAGGAGTTTTATGGAAGGAGCAAATAGTTACATGATTACTGAAGTAGAGCTGTCACTGGAAATAGAAACCTGCAAGGAGCCTATCATAAAAGTAGCAATTTCAGATTCACTAGTGTTTAAAATAAAAGTTTAGTAATTCATTGTGGATGTATCTACTTAATAGCTTCCAGAAAGTTTCTTACTTTCACTTAGCATTTTCACAATTTTTTTCCTTACTGTCCTGCTGTTCAAACAAAAATGTACTTATTTAAGATGAGTAACACAATTGTTACAAGGTTGTGTGACTAAAGCTTGCTAAAAACATTGAATTGTGAAACAATGGTCAATTGTTTCTGTAGTAAACACTTGATTTTTAATCAATTGAAGGATGAAATATACTAAGTCAATATAACCAATAGATTCCCTGCCCCTTACCCCCATTTCTGGAGTATAATTAGCTGATGATGATGGTGTATCTAATTAGAGACATAAAAAAAAGAAAATCAATTAAAAGTGCTTAGTGACAAAAAAAAAAAATAATGGCAATTTAAATAGTTGTACACAAATATATGACATTATACTGTCTTAAGAAGTGGAGATGTTTGTTATTGAATGATGGAGGACTCTTCAAGCAGATTCCACAGAAAAATGTCTGTGCCCATCAATTTATTGTTGTTCAGTTGCTCAGTCCTGTCTGACTCTTTGTGACCTCATGGACTGCAGTATGTCAGACTTCCCTGTCTTTCACCATCTCCCAGAGTTTGCACAGACCGATGTCCATCGAGTTGGTGATGCCATCCAACCATCTCATCTCCTGCTGTTCCCTTCTCCTCCAGCCTTCAATCTTTCCCAGCATTGAGGTCTTTTCCAATGAGTTGGCTCTTCACATCAGGTGGTCAAAGCATTGTAGCTTCAGCTTCAACATCAGTCCCTCCAATGAATATTCAAGACTGACTTCCTTTGGAATTGACTGGTTTGATCTCCTTGATGTCCAAATGATGCTCAAGAGTCTTTGCCAACACCACAGTTGAAAGCATCAGTTCTTCAGTGCTCAGCCTTCTTTATGCTTCAACTCTTACATCCATACATGACTACTGGAAAAACCATACTTTTGACTAGACATACCTTTGTCAGCAAAGTAATGTCTCCACTTTTTAATATGCTGTATAGGTTGGTCATAGCTTTTGTTCCAAGGACCAATTATCTTTTAATTTCGTGGCTGCAATCACCATCTGCAGTGATTTTCGAGCCCAGGAAAATAAAGCCTGTCACTGTATCCATTGTTTCCCCAATATTTTCCATGAAGTGATGGGGCCAGATGCCATGATATTCATTTTTTGAATGTTGAGTTTTGAGCCAGCTTTTTCAGCTCCTCTTTCATTTTCATCAAGAGGCTTTTAGTTCCACTTCGCTTTATTCCATAAGAGTGGTGTCATCTGCATATGTGAGGTTATTGATATTTCTCCTGGCAATCTTGATTCCAGCTTGTGCTTCATCCAGCCCAGCATTTCACATGATGTACTCTGCATATACCCTGCAGAAGGAAATGGCAATCCACTCCAGTATTCTTGCTTGGAGAATCCCATGGACAAAGGAGCCTGGCAGGCTACCATCCACGGGGTCGCAAGAGTTGGGCATGACTTAATGACTATACCATCACCACCACCAGCACTCTGCATATGAGTTAAATAAACAGGGTGACAAAATACATTCTTGAAATACTCCTTTCTCTGTTGCTTATTGTTCCATGTGCAGTTCTAATTGTTGCTTCTTGACCTGCATAGATGTTTCTCAGGAGGTGGGTAAGGTAATCTGGTATTCCCATCTCTTTAAGAATTTTCCACAATTTATTGTAATCAATACATACCTCCTATTGCCAGCTTCTCCACAGTGTCTTTCCTGATTCTTTTACTCACAATTATTAAATATTTTCCTTTTACTTTCATGGGCGTTTGCTTATTTCTCTATTCAGAGCAAATATTAATCTGTTAAAATATGCTTATACATGTTTGATTGTTTACTTGTCATTATTATGAATTACATGTACCAAAAAGTTTGAAGGACAAGCAGAAAAGAAATCTAATAACTGAGAATAGATAGAAATACTAAAAAATCATATGTTTTGCCCATTTTCTAAGAAAAAAGCATTTGTTCCAGACTACTTTTCAAGAATGTCTTTATTGCACTCACTATGGAGGGACAAACATAAGATCTTTCAGGCTCCCTCTGATCAAGGTAGTAATGACTCAGGGCCAAATTTTGGTAGATTGGAAGCAACTCCTTTATAATATTGGGAGTTTCCCTTAGGTCACATTTCCTCAGTTTTGTCATAAAATGTACTATGTGGACAGCATAAACTTGGACCCACCTAAAGACACCTGTGAGGGGCTTAGGGATAAGAGGAAATGATGAGTATATGAAATCCTCGATCCCTACTGTGCAGTGAGGCATAAAGTTCTATGATCCAGGTATTTTGTGCTTTCTGCTTGTAAATATGAACCCATGCATGGCAACTTCATAGTTTAACTTAGTTTTCAGTAAAGCAAGATTTCAGAACTCACAATTCCTTATAGTACCTATTTGTTTTCTGTTTTTTTTTTTTTTTTTTCTGATGAAAGGGTCTAAAATCAATGACATACCTATACCAAGATCATCATACATAACATGCAGATATTGGTTTTTAATATCATTTAACTCTGAAAAGAAAGAAGAATTTTTTAAAGAATACACTGAACCCAAGGCTCCTGTGGGTAATGAGAAAGTAAGATGAAGAATGTTGGTGGCAAAGCTTTACTAAGTATTTATATTTAACATCACTGACTTTGGGGACCAGTAAGCATCACTTGCCTCCTGCTGTGATACACTGAGAAAAACACATTACTTTAATACTATCCCTGCCTATATCTTACAACCTAAATCTAGTCATGAAGAAATACTAATATCAAAGAGGAACAGCCTACAATATAAGTGATTTGTGCTTTTCAGAAATATAAAGAGTAGAAAAGATTTAAAAAAAAAAAACCCTCTGAGGAATCATTCTAGTTTATGAGATTAGCAGTACCTCACAAATAACTGCAAAGTATGGCTTTTGTAGAAAGAACATTTGACCATAAGGCACCAAATGATTATGCTTCTGAATGACCCATTCTGCACTGGGTACTGTTGACCTGCTAAGTAATAATGTCTAATGAGTCAGCCAAAGATGGAAATGATACAACTGGGATCAAGCATCAATAGTAGAGGGCATGAGTAAGCTGCATCTCTTGGTAGACACCTCCACATAGCTGAACCCAGAGCTTGAACCTACTGCCACCTTGGATGTTTTATCAGATTAGCTGAAGAAGAGAGAAATGCCCAAGTTAGGTTATGGATGAGTTGGCTTGATATACGTAAGCAATCTGTAAATGTGTAACTGCCTTGCAATGACTTTCAGATATGACCTTGAAAGACACTGGAGTGAGAAAATCATCCCAATAGGCAGAACTGAGAGCAGTGTATCTGGTCATCCACTTTGCAAGGCAGAGGAAGTGGTCAGAGGGGTGAAAATACAGACACACTCCTGGGCAGCACCAAATGGTGTGGCCTGAACATGAGCCTGGAGTGAAAATGCCTGAAATATCAGAGGAAAACAGGTCTGGGAAAAATCATGAATTTGAACAAATAGAAGTGGACACAAAGTTAACTATAGGCCAATGGATGGGTAAATTAAATTGAATACTATAAAACAAAAACCCAAATTAAAAATTGTGTTAAGTGCAATGTTCATCAGTTGAAGCTTTGAGAAAGATTGATTTGGAATATAAAAAAGATAACTATTTTTGACACTGGCATTTTTGCATGAATGTATTGTATTAAAACAATTGTCAAAAATTAAGCTATAATATTTTTCATAATAAAAGATTATGTATAAAGTACCTTTTCAAGATCACTAAAAGAAAAAAAATAATGTGTTAGAAGAGAAAGTTTTAAAGAAGTCAGAAAATATTCTAACGGTCTTCTAATGATTTTGAAGTATATACTGTTTCTTAATTTAGAATTGTCAGTCTTAATAGCATAATTAATAAAGTATTTTAAGTACCCTGAGAAAGAGCTTGTAAACATTATGGATTTTCACAAAAGTGGCAATTTATTACAGTTTAATTACTTTGTAGATGCTTATAGACAGAGCTCCCATGAAGCGGAACCTCTGTGAAGTTAGGCAGTACTTTAAACTGTTCTGTCATAATCTTTTGTCAACATAGAGATGAAACAAACAAATGAGATATAAATAAGATTATACAGCTCACAAAAACCTTTCCCAAGAGCCTTATCTCCGCCAATGCACATAATATTTGCATTTCCATTTAGAGCAGCACCTTCTACCACCTCCATCCTCTTCCAATTAAAATAGGATTTTTAGAAATGGAAATTTTTAAGGTTCAGCATTTTATTTTTAACTTAACAAAAAAAATTCTTTTTCTGGAGTTGAGCTGCATAAGTTGCTTGTATATCTTTGAGATTAGTTGTTTGTCTGTTGCTTCATTTGCTATTGTTTTCTCCCATTCAGAAGGCTGTCTTTTCACCTTACTTATAGTTTCCTTTGTTGTGCAGAAGCTTTTAATTTTAATTAGATCCCATTGGTTTAGTTTTGCTTTTATTTCCAGTATACTGGGAGGTGGATCATAGAGGATCCTGCTGTGATGTGTATCGGAGATTGTTTTGCTTATGTTCTCCTCTAGGAGTTTTATAGTTTCTGGTCTTACGTTTAGATCTTTAATCCATTTTGAGTTTATTTTTGTGTGTGGTGTTAGAAAGTGATTTAGTTTCATTCTTTTACAAGTGGTTGACCAGTTTTTCCAGCATTACCTGTTAAAGAGACTGTCTTTACTCCATTGTATGTGCTTGCCTCCTTTGTCAAAGATAAGGTGTCCATATGTGTGTGGATTTATCTCCACGCTTTCTATTTTGTTGCATTGATCTATATTTCTGTCTTTGTGCCAGTACCATACTGTCTTAATGACTGTGGCTTTGTAGTAGAGCCTGAAGTCAGGCAAGTTGATTCCTCCAGCTCCATTTTTTTTTTTTCCCTCAAGATTGCTTTTGCTATTTGAGGTTTTTTGTATTTCCATACAAATCTTGAGATTATTTGTTCTAGTTCTGTGAAAAATACTGTTGGTAGCTTGATAGGGATTGCACTGAATCTGTAGATTGCTTTGGGTAGTATACTCATTTTCACTATATTGACTCTATGTTCAATACAGGATACAGGGTGCTTGGGGCTGGTGTACGTGATGATCCGGGGAGGTGGTGTGGGGTGGGAGGTGGGAGGGGGCTTCAGCATTGGGAGAT
>SJYC01068042.1:0-21023 GCA_006408675.1 Madoqua kirkii | reverse complement strand
ATTTAGTATCATAAAAGTAAAAATTAAATTTCGTCTGTGATGCAAATTCTACCATAAGGATTCTAGTGACCAATTAATTTCAAATAAAAAACAGAAGCAGAAAATAGATGACCTAGGTTTAAGTGATAGCTGTGAAATTTAACCATTATGTTCTCTCAGGTAAAAGAGCCGTTACTCTAACTTGAATTTTAACTATTTCAACTCTAATGTGAGAGTTGAGTGTAATTATTTTAGTATATTTGTGTAATATGAGAGACTCAAAGGAATGAATGTTTACATGATTTATTAACCTTTTGGAGTCTGAATAAAAATTATTTTTTAACATTTTGGTACAGTATACAATGTATTTGAATGTGAAGAATAAGATATTATTTCTGGTGGATTTGGTAACATAAAAATGGCAGTTCCCTTCCACACAAAAAACTGAACAACATGTTCAAAAATAGCAATTTCAGGTTACTGGAAATTGACCAATAGCAGAAACAAATGAAGAAGAATTTAGCCTTCAACACTTTCTAGAATTTTTAAGACATGAAGGAATCTATGCCTTCTTACATAGACCTACTGTTACTCAAATTGCCCCACTGAAACATCAGTTCAGTCATTCAGTCCTGTACAACTCTTTGGATGCCATGGACTGCAGCATGCCAGGCTTTCCTGTTCATCACCAGCTCCTGGAACTTGCAGAAATTGATAGCCAGTGAGTGGGTGATGCAATTCAACCATCTCATCCTCTGCCATTCTCTTCTCTTCCTGCCTCCTATATTTCCCAGCATCAGGATATTTTTCAATGAGTCAGATTTTCACATCAGGTAGATGTTCAAGTTGGTTTTCAAAAAGGCAGAGGAACCAGAGATCAAATTGCCAACACTTGCTGGATCATCAAAAAAAAAAATAAAAGAGTTCCAGAAAAAAAGCATCTATTTCTGCTTTACTGACTATGCCAAAGCCTTTGATTGTGTGGATCACAATGAACTTTGGAAAATTCTGAAAGAGATGGGAATACCAAACCACCTGACCTGCCTCTTGAGAAACCAGTATTCAGGTCAGGAAGCAACAGTTAGAACTGGATATAGAACAACAGACTGGTTCCAAATAGAAAAAGGAGTACGTCAAGGCTGTATACTGTCCCCCTACTTATTTAACTTATATGCAGAGTACATCATGAGAAGCACTGGGCTGGATGAAACACAACATGGAATCAAGATTGCCAGGAGAAATATCAGTAACCTCAGATATGCAGATGACACTATCCTTATGACAAAAAGTGAAGAAGAACTAAAGAGGCTCTTGATGAAAATAAAAGAGGAGAGCAAAAAAGTTGGCTTAAAGCTCAACATTCAGAAAACTAAGATCATGGCATCTGGTCCCATCACTTCATGACAAATAGATGGGGAAACAATGAAAAGAGTAGCTGACTTTATTTTTGTGGGCCTCAAAATCACTGCAGATGGTGATTGCAGCCATAAAATTTAAAAAAAAAAATTACTCCTTGGAAGAAAAGTTATTACCAACCTAGACAGCATATTAAAAAGCAGAGACGTTACTAGGCCAACAAAGGTTTGTCTAGTCAAGGCTATGGTTTTTCCAGTGGTCAAGTATGGATGTGAGAATTGAACTGTAAAGAAACCTGAGCACCGAAGAATTGATGCTTTCGAACTCTGATGTTGGAGAAGACTCTTGAGAGTCCTTTGGACTGCAAGGAGATCCAACCAGTCCATCTTAAAGGAGGTCAGTCTTGGGTATTCATTGGAAGGACTGATGTTGAAGCTGAAACTCCAATACTTTGGCCACCTGATGTGAAGAGCGTACTCATTTGAAAAGTCCCTGATGCTGGGAAAGATTGAGGGACTGAGGGCAGGAGGAGGACGGAACAACAGAGGTGAGATGGTTGGATGGCATGGGTTTGGGTGGACTTCAGGAGTTGGTGATGGACAGAGAGGCCTGGAGTGCTGAGGTTCATGGTGTCACAATGAGTTGGACACACTTGAGCAGCTGAACTGAACTGAAATGAACTGAACTGAACTGAAGCCAAAGTATTGGAACTTCAGCTTCAACATCAATCCTTCCATTGAATAATCAGGACTGATTTCCTGGAGGATTGACTAATTTTATCTCTTTGCACTCCAGGGGATTCTCAAGAACACAGTTCAAAGCTTTATTTCCTCAGCTCTCAGCTTTTTCTATAGTCCAACACTCACATCCATACATAACTACAGGAAAAACCATAGCTTTGACTAGGCAGACCTTTGTCAGCAATGAATGCAATGTCTCAGCTTTTTAATATTCTGTATAGGTTGACCATAGTTTTTCTTCCAAGGAGCAATAATTCTTTAATTTCATGGGTGCAGTCTTTATAGCAGTGATTTTGGAGCCCAAGAAAATAAAGCCTGTCACTGTATCCATTGTTTCCTCATCCATTTTCCATGAAGTGATAGAACCAGATGCCACGATATTCATTTTTTGAATATTGAGTTTAAGGCAACTTTTTCACTTTCCTCTCCCACTTTCATCAAAGTTCGTCAGCTGCTCTTTGCTTTCTGCATTAAGGGTGGTGTCACCTGCATATTTCAAGTTATTGATATTTCTCCTGACAATTTGGATTCCAGCTTGAGCTTCATCCAGCCTGGCATTTCTCATGATGTACTCAGTTTATAATTTAAATAAGCAGGATGACAATATATTGCCTTGACATATTACTTTTTCAATTTGGAATATTTCCATTTTTACATGTCCATTTCTAACCGTTGCTTCTTGATCTGCATACAGATTATCAGGAGGCAGGTAAAATGGTCTGGTATTCCCGTCTCTTAAAGAATTTTTCATAGTTAGTTGTGATCCACACAAATGCCTTGGTGTAGTCAAGAAAACAAAAGTAGTGTTTTACTGGAATTCTCTTGCTTTTTCTATGATCCAACAAATGGTGGAAATTTGATCTCTGTTTCTTCTTCCTTTCCTAAATCCAGCTTGAACATCTGGAAATTCTTAGTTCAAGTACTGTCAAAGCCTCTCTTGGAGAATTTTGAGCATTACTTTGCTAGTATGTGAGATGAGTGCAATTGTGTGATAGTTTGAACGTTCTTTGGAATTGTTTTCCTTTGGGACTGAAATGAAAACTGACCTTTTCCAGTCCTGTGGCCACTGCTGAATTTTCCAAAATTGCTGGCATATTGAGTGCAGCACTTTAACAGCATCATCTTGTAGGACTTGAAATAGCTCAACTGGCATTCTATCACATGCACTAAGTTTATTCATAGGGGTGCTTCCTAAGGCCCATTTGGCTTTGCAATCCAGGATTCTGGCTCTAGGTTAGTGACCACATCATTGTGGTTATCTGGTTTATTAAGATCTTTTTGTATAGTTCTTCTGTGTATTCTTGTCACATCTTCTTAATATCATCTACTTCCATAATATTTCTATTCTTTATTGTGCCCATCTTTGCATGAAATGTTCCCTTGATATCTCTAATTTTCTTAAAGAGATCTTTAGTCTTTTCCATTCTATTGTTTTCCTCTATTTCTTTGCATTGATCACTAAGGAAGAGTTTCTTATCTCTCCTTGCTATTCTTTAGAAATCTGCTTTCAAATGGGTTGATCCTTGCTTTCATCTTTGCCTTTCATTTTTCTTTTTCAGCTATTTGTAAGGCCTCCTCAGACAACCATTTTGCTTTTGTATTTCTTTTTCTTTGGTATGGTTTTGATCCCTGTCTCTTGTACAGTGTCATGAACCACCATCCATAGTTCTTTAGGTACTTTATCAGATCTAATCCCTTGAATCTATTCATCACTTCCACTGTATAATCTTAAGGGGTTTGACTTAGGTAATATCTGAGTGGTCTAGTGGCTTTCCCTACTTTATCCCATTTAAGTCTGTTTTGTAATGAGGAGTTAATGAACTGAGCCACAGTCAGCTCCACATCTAGTGGAGCTGATTGTAAGGAGCTGAAGTGACTGTGAGGAGATACCCCATGTTTGCTTTGCTGTTCTGGAGTGACTTTGAAGAGATATCCCATTTTCAAGGGCAAAGGAGAAGCCTAAGCAAGACAAAAGAGGGGCAAAATTGTGTTTAGAATCAAACCCCATAGCCACCAGTGATGCTCAGAGGGCTTAAACAAACCTTGTGCTCACCAGGACCCAGAAACCCCACGAGACTGAGAGAGAACTATGTTTGAGTATCTCCAGAGGAGGTAGGAGTCAGCAGTGGGCTTCTGTGAGGCCAGGAGCTCTGGGTGCAGTAGACCTAGGTATGGCATAAGCTCTTTGCCAGGAGATCACAATTAACCTACCAAAGAGCTGCCAGAACTTACATAGGGCTGGAGAAACAGACTCTTGAAGGGTACAAAGAGAACCTTGTGTGTAGGATCCAGGAGAAAGGAGCAGACCCCACAAAAGACTGACCCAGACTTGCCCATGAGGGTCCAGGAGTCTCCAGTTGAGGTGTGGGTCTGTGGTGGGCTGTGGCAGGGTTGGGGGCACTGAGTATAGCAGTGCCTACATGGGACCTTTTGAAGGAGGTTGCCATTACCTTCATTACCTCCACCACAATTTGGCCTCAGATATCATAACAGGGAGGGAACACAACCCCACCCTTCAACAGAAAATTGCATTAAAAATTTATGGAGCATGGCCTCACCCATCAGAACAAGAATCAGTTTCCCCCTCAGTCAGTCTCTCCCATCAGGAAACTTTCATAAGCCTCTTATCCTTCTCAATCAGAGGGCAGACAGACTGAAAACTATAATCACAGAAAACTAATCAGTCTTATCATATGGACCACAGCCTGTGTAACTCAATGAAACTAAGAGCCATACCATGTAGGGTCATCAAGATGGACAGGTCATGGTGGAGAGTTCTGACAAAACATGATCCACTGAAGAAGAGAATGGCAAACCACTTCAGGATTCTTGCCTTGAGAACCCCAAGAACAGTATGAAAAGGCAAAAAGATAGAACACTGAGAGATAAAACCCACAGGTCTGCAGGTGCCCAATATGCTACTGGAGATCAGTGCATAAATAACTCAAGAAAGAATGAAGAAATGGAGCCAAAGCAAAAACAGCACGCAATTGTGGGTGTGGCTGGTAATGGAAGTAAAGTCTGATGCTGTGAAAAACAATACTGAATAGGAACCTGGAATGTTAGGTCCATGAATCAAGGTAAATTGGAAGTGGTCAAGCAGAAGATGGCAAGAGCAAACATTGACATTGTAGGAATTGTGAACTAAAATGGACTGGAATGAGTGAATTTAACTCAGATGAGCATTATATATACTACTGTGGACAAAAATACCTTAGAAGAAATAGAGTGGTTATAATAGTCAACAAAAGAGTCCAAAATGCAGTTCATGGATGCAATCTCAGAAACGACAAAATGACCTCTGTTGGTTTCCAAGGCAAATCGTTCAATATCACAGTAGTCCAAGTCTATGTCCCAAACAGAAATGCTGAAGAAGCTGAAGTTGAACAGTTCTATGAAGACCTACAAGACCTACTGGAACTAACACCCCCCAAAAAATGTCCTTTTCAAGATAGGGGTCTAGAATGCAAAAATAGGAAGTCAAGAAATACCTGGAGTAATGAGCCAATTTGGCCTTGGAATAAAGAATGAAAGTGAAAGGCAAAGAAATTAAGAATGAAGCATGGTAAAGCATGCTTCCATACCTGAATAAAGCAGGTATAGAAGGAATGTATCTCAACATAGGAAGGGCTATATATGACAAACCCATGGCTAACAGTGAAAAGCTGAAAGCTTTTTCTCTAAGATCAGGAGCAAGATAAGTGCCCACTCTTGCTACTGTTATTCAACTTGGTATTGAAAGTACTAGCAATTAGTCAAGAAATAAAAAGTATATACAAACTGGAAAATAAAACGCATTATTTTCAAAAGACATTATTATACATAGAAGGCCCTAGTGTTGGCCCTTCAGTTGTGCCTAATTGAGACCCCATAACTGTAGCTTCTGTCCACAGAATTTCTAGGAAGAATACTGAAGTCGGTTACCATTCCTTTCTCCAGAAAACCCTATAGACTATACTGAAAAACTGTTAGAACTAGTAAATGAATTCAATAGTTTTGTAAGATTAAAAAAATCAATATTTGCATTTCCATTGCATTTCTATACATTTATAACAAGCTATAAAAAAGAAATTAAGAAAAACAACCCAATTTGCAATTGCATCAGAAAAAATGAAATACCTACTAGCACATATAACAAAGGAGGTTAAAGGTCTGTATACTGAAAACTATAAAATATTAAGGAGATAACTTGAGGATGCTACAAAGAAATGAAAATATATGCTCTGTTTATGGACTGGAGGAATTAATATTATTAAAGTGTCTATGCTAGCCAATGTAATCAAGATTCTATGTAATCCTCATCAAAATTCCAGCATTACTTTTCACAGATAAAGAACATAGAATCTTAAAATTTGTATGGAACCAGAGCAGACTGAATAGCCAAAGCAATCCTAAGAAAGAACAGCAAAACTGGACACATTACATTTTTTGAGTTCAAACACTATTACACTAATTAGAACAGTATGATAACAACATAAAAAGAAACATTTTGCTTAATGAAACAGAATAAGGAAGCCAGAAATAAGCCTATGCATATATGGTCAATTAGTTTACAACAAGACAGCAGAAACTAACAAAACATAAAGCAACTATACTCCAATTTTAAAATTAATTAAACATTAATTTGCAACAGTAGGGCCAGGAATATACAATTGATAAAAGACAGTCTCTTCAACAAATTGTGTTGGAAAAACCAGACAGCCACAAGAAAAATAATGAAACTGGACTTTATTCTTGTACCATATACAGAAGTTAAAATAGATCAAAGATTTGCATGAAAGCTATGAAACTGTAAAACTTCTAAAAGAAAACATAGATACTGAGTTTCTTAACATAGGTCTTGGCAATATTTTAATCTAAAACAAAAAGCAACAAGAGCAGAAATAAACAAATGGTACCATATCTGATTATACTTACAGAACAAATATTTAATATATATTAAATTATATTATCTTTTCTGGCCACAATGTTATGAAACTGAAAATCAGCTACAAAAAGAAAATTGAGGTAACAGTAAGCATGTGGAGACTAAGACAACATGCTACTAAAAGAAAAACCATGAATCAAAAATGATAGGAAAGAGGAAATTAGAAAATGCCTTGAGAGAAATGAAAATGAAAACATAAATACAAATTCAATGGAATGCAGCAAAAGCATGTCTGAAGGAAGTTCATAGTGATGGAGGCCTTCCTCAAGAAACAAGGAAATCTCAAGTAAGCAATCTAACCTACCATCTAAATGAATTTGAAAAAAAAAAAAAAAAAGACCAAAAATTTTCAGAGTCAGCAGAAGGAAGGAAATATTAAAACTCAGAGAGGAAATAAATAAGTAGAAATTTAAAAAAATAGAAAAGATCAATAAAATCAAGAACTGGTTTGTTTGTGTGCCTAAAATAAACATAATTGACAAACCTCCAGCCAGGTTCACCAAGAACATAAGAGAGAGGATCAAAACAAAACAAACGAACAAACAAACAAAAAAAGAGGTGAAAGAGGAGAAATAACCAGTAACAGGAATATGCCAAAGGAGGGTAGAGCATAAATATCAATATTTTGTAGAATTGAATAATTAAAATTCAAGCAGGAAAATGTGTCCAAATGGATCAGTGGACACTGAAAAACTACTAAAAAAAATATTGTTTTAGTGTTGATTTAACATAGGTGTTAGTTTCCTAGGGTTTCCATAACAAATTACCACACACTTTGTGGCTTAAACAAGAAAAATTTATTTTCTCACAGTCCTGGAGCCCAGAAGTCCAAAATCAAGGTGTCAGCACATGTCTGCTTCTCAGGGAACTAGGAAAGAAATATATATAAGAATGCTTTCTTAGCTTCTGGTCATTGCTTGGCTTGTAGCAGCATAAATACCGTCCTAGCATGATATTCTCCCCATGTACTGTCTGTGTTCGAATTTCTCCTTTTTATAATGACACCAGTGTTAGATTATGGGTCCTCTCTAGTACAATGCAACCTCTTAACTAATTACAGTTAGTTATATATCTTAGTTGCATATAGTTAGATATATATCTTAACTAATTATATCTGTAATGACCTTATTTCCAAATAAGATAACATTCTGGGACACTGGGTGTTAGAACTTGTGAATTTTGGGTTTCACATTTCACTACGTAACAGGAAGCATCAAGAATGCAGTAAGGAGGGGAATGTCTTTCAGACTCTGAGACAAAAAGAATAAAGAAATAATAGCTTGTTGCAAGAGCAGTAGTTTGTATAAATGTCAGAGGGAAGTGGCCAAACAATGGTTTAAAGTCATTTATTCATAAATTTGGGTATTTAACCCAATGTAAAATGATGTATTCAGATAGTAATGTTGAATGCTATCTATTCTTATGTTGTTTGTAAACATCTGCATACTTAACTTTGCTTTTAAAAATGTATCCCATAGTCTTGATTTAAACAATGTTCACATTTGTGTATTATTACATAAAAATATGGCAAAGTCTTTTTGAGATAGAAACCTACTTAAAACCGCTTGGTTACAGTGATTTCTGATATAATAGTTAAAAATAAATTTTAACTCCTGAAGAATTTTATCTAATCATTGTCCTGGGACTAGATATATAAAATAATATTTTTTAATAAAAATCACATAAAATATGTTTTTAGACAAGCAAAAAAAAAAGTGCAATAAATCACATTTTGAAAAGAATGAAACTGAGAACACTGTTCATTTCAGAGAATCTGACCTTGTTTTACTACCAGGCAAAGTCAATTCAGATTAACTGTGATATAAATTCAGTCATCCTAGTTATCCTACTGTTTTCCTTCTGAGTTACATAACTGCACACACAACCATTTTCAAAGGCATATATTTTGATTCCTACATCTTGAACTACTAAAAACATTTGCTCTACTTTAAATAAATACTCAATTTAGAAACAAAAACTCGAAATCTCATATGTTGAGAAAAGCTGCTAAAACTTCAAAAGTGATAATAAGTTTAATTTAAAGGGGATATATAAAAGAAAGGCTGTACTCACTATTAAAACTGTTATTTGATGCTTTAAAATCTTTATTATAATTCATTAATTTTGATTGTAATTGGATACATTTGAAAGTATTTTATGTTTGCAGAGTATTTGGGGCACATATCTTTCCTTCAAAAACATAAATGAGGATGTGTCATTTGAAACTTAACTGTGAAATCAATACATGTACCAAAAGTTTCAGAATTCCAGCATGTGTAGTGAATAATTGCTAAAATTGACATTATCAGAACTCCCACTTACCGTTAATAGTATAAACTCTCTGCTGATTTTTAAGTTAATATAACTTTAAACGTTTAAAACTAATGAATGATCATATACCTTTTATAAGATTTATCGACTATATTTATTAAATACGCTTTGTGGGGCCCTAAATGGGAGACCTTAAAAGAAAGGGGCTAGCTTTGTGGTCTGAAACTAGGATGGAACCTAGCGCAAGAGATGGGGGCGTGGTCTGTGTTGTTTGTCAAAGTTTTTTGATTGGCTGTCTTGATTTCTGTGCACGTAAACAGCGCGTGATCTCCATAGATTCCTGTTATAATGAAGGCACATGACGATTTGACCTTTAACATGATTGATGCAACTATGGAAAGTCCCTCCTAAAATACCCCTGCTTGTCTATATAAGCTGGGAGTTTGCAGTAATAAGGCGGAACTGCTTAGACGGAACCCCTGTCGTGTGTGTCCGATTGTCTCTCGCTCACTGGTGGGCTGGGTTGGCAGACAGCAGGCTCACCTCTCCTCCTGACCGCTCGGCTTTGCTGAGGAAGTTTCATTGCCTCTCTCTTTCTGTGGCGCACCCCCCGCAACGCTTAATCATTCCTCTTCTGGAATCTTTATATGAAATACCTATATCACATGAATATAAAATTTATAGCAAAAGAAAAGAGAGAAAAGAGTAAGAGACCAGGAATAATTCCCACTCATAGCCTGATTTTGTAGGAACTTTGTAGCATAAATCACATTTTAGAGCTTCTCCAACTTGTAAAACCTGAGGTCTTTTACAAGTTCATTCTGATCAACCCCATGAACAGTATGAAAAGGTGAAATAATCTGATACAAGAAGATAAGCCTCTTGATGGTAGATGTTCAATATGCTGCTGAGGAAGAGTAGAGATAAAGCTCCAGAGATAATGAATAGACTGGGCCAGAGCAGAAACAATGCAAGGTCATTAATGTAACTGGTGGTGAAAGTAAATTTCAATGCTGTAAGGAATAATGCTGCACTGGAACCTGGAATATTAGGTTCATGAATCAAAGTAAATTGAATGTGGTCAAGCAGGAAATGGCAAGGGTGAAAATGGACATTTTAGGAATCAGTGAACTAAAATGAATGTGAATGAGTGAATTTAATTCAAATGACCATTACATCTACTACTGTGGACGAGAATCCCTAGAAGAAATGGAGTAGCCCTCGTTCAGTTCAATTCAGTCTCTCAGTTGTGTCCGACTCTTTGCGACCCCATCAATCGCAGCACACCAGGCCTGCCTGTCCATCACCAACTCCCAGAGTTCACTCAGACTCACATCCATCTAGTCGGTGATGCCATCCAGCCATCTCATCTTCTGTCGCCCCCTTCTCCTCCTGCCCCCAATCCCTCCCAGCATCAGGGTCTTTTCCAATGAGTCAGCTCTTCGCATGAGGTGGCCAAGGTACTGGAGTTTCAGCTTCAGCATCATTCCTTCCAAAGAACACCCAGGACTGATCTTTAGAATGGATTGCTTGGATCTCTATGGAGTCCAAGGGACTCTCAAGAGTCTTCTCCAAGACTACAGTTCAAAAGAAGCAATTCTTTGGTGCTCAGCTTTCTTCATAGTGCAGCTCTTACATCCATACATGACTACTGGAGAACCATAGACTTGACTAGAAAGACTTTTGTTGGCAAAGTAATGTCTCTGCTTTTGAATATGCTATCTAGGTTGGTCATAACTTTCCTTCTAAGGAGTAAGTGTCTGTTAATTTCATGGCTGTAATCACCATCTGCAGTGATTTTGGAGCTCAAAAAAGTCAACTAAAGAGTCTGAAATGCAGTACATGGGTGCAGTACCATTCCTAAAATGCAGTACTCATTCCTAAAATGAGTTAGGAGTTCATATTCCCTTACCACCAAGTCACTGATGCCTGATTGAGTATAAACTCTCAGACACTCCTATCTTCCTCCTGCTGAGGGAGAAGTGGTTCCTGGAGCAAAGAATCAATGTATGTATAAGACTGCAGGTGCTGACTATTAGAAGCAAAGCACACAGAACTTGAAGATGGATTTCTAAGGGAGTTTGAAAGGATAGTGACAGTGCTGCAGTGCCCCTTTGAGATATAGACAGGGAGACTAAATATTAATTCAAACTATCTATATTATGATATTACTAACAGTAACACCTCCTATGTGAATAGTGAGGAAGTAATTATATTTTGAGATAGAAAACATGTAGTTTAATTATTCTTTTGAATTGGGAAGTAGGAATCAAATGTGTTTTTTTACATATTGAATATATTTTACTACTTGTTATATTGTATCATTCTATCATTCAAATATATGTCACTTCTATTACATATAATTCAAAACATCTTGTAGCATAATGAGAAGAATTGTTTTTGCATTGTGTCACCCTACAGTAACAAAGGTATAGAGTTTCCTTCTTCTTATATATTTGGGAAAATTATTTGGTTGTTTAGATACTAAGGCCTAATTAAATATTAATAGGTAGAAAATCTATTTATTTGGAGTAATGAGGCTACAATTTAGGCTGTCACTGTAAGCAAAGATTGGGTGATCTTCTCTGTTATATATTTATTTGGAAATTTAACAAAATGTGTGGCTTAAGTATTTTATTTCTTCTTTTATTTTTTTTCCTGAAAACATCACAGAATTAAAAGTAGGAATAGAGCAAAAATTGTTATAAATTTCTCTTACATAGAAAGTTTCTATTCATGTTTTCCATAGATATTATTTTGGAAATATTAATTGTACCTCTCTCTAAATTATAGATAATAAGTGATTAGTAGTTTGAACATAAAGGAGTGTTATCAGGAAAACTTGAGGTCAAATATTCCATGGCCAGTCAGAAGATCTGGAACTCTCCCACTGGAATGTGTGTGTGTGCATAACTAAAATAAATCCTCCAATCTGTTAGAGCTTGTAACATTTAGAATATAAATATAAACCCATGTGTGGTGCTGCTGCTGCTGCTAAGTCGTTTCAGTCGTGTCTGACTCTGTGCAACCTATAGATGGCATCCACCAGACTCCCCCGTCCCTGTGATTCTCCAAGCAAGAACACTGGAGTGGGTTACCATTTCCTTCTCCATGTGTGGATAAGGATGAATAATGCCTTGCTTAGGTACTAACTAGATAACTACAGGTGGAGTTATATCTCATAAAATGCTTCAGTACCAATTGAGCTAAGACTTAATCTCAGTATCTGGTTTACCAGATATGAATTAGGTTGGCATTCATAGTTGGTTCAAATATGTGTGGCTCTTAAGATGAAACATTCAGTATGTTTCTATTGAAAATTTACAATCTGCATGCTCAGATAAGAACTAATCTTGAAAACACTCAGCCTTTAAAATAGTTCTAATGTATCAATTATAAATATTTGATATGATGCTTTAGGTCTATAGTGGTGATACAATGTGTAAATCACAGTGGTCCTTGTAAGAGTTATGTCAACATTGTCACCATGTTTTGGATGTTTAAATTTTTGAAACTCTTCTAACAAAGTAAATGAGAACACAAAAACCAACAGATAAACTAGACTCTCATTTCAAATAAGGGCATTTGCCTTCCTGAGGAAACAGAAGTCGGTAGTACAAAAGTAATCTAGACTTCTGAATGCAATTATATAATAATAAACAATTATGAGCAATAAGAAAAACAAGGATGAAAAGAAGTCAAATTGCAAAGTTATTTTATATAGATTGATTATCGAAGTCCTTTCTATGATACACGATTACCGGAGTGGATTGCCATTCCCTTCTCTAGATAACATTTAATGAGGGACCAAAATACACTGAAGAAATGAGTATGTAACAATCTAGGAAAGAATGTTCTAGGTAGAGGAAAGAGCAAGTGCACAGATTATAAAATAGCAGGATGTTTGTTTTATTTGAGGACCAGGAAGGTGACCACTTCCCAGTGTTCAGACAGTAAAGAAACTGCCTATAATGTGGGAAACCTGGGTTTGATCCTTGGGTGGAGAAGATCCCCTAGAGTGGGGCATGACAACCCACTCCAGTATTCTTGCCTGAAGAATCCCCACAGAAAAGAGTAGCTTGGTGGGACAGAGTCCATGGGGTCACAAAGTTGGACATGACTGAGCAACTACACACAACACGGGAAGGTGATCAGTATGATATGAGCAGAGAACAGAGCTAGAAAAATATACCACCGTTCACAGAGATAGAGAATCGGTTTGTGTGAAATGTACAAGGGGTCATAAGGTTTTTCTATTTCAGTATGAGTGAGATAGAAACCAATGGAATGGCATTGATATGGTGGTATGATTTTCCTTTGAAGATTATTTTAATGATAACATTTTTGCTAAATATAAATATGTTATAAAGAGCAATATTGTATAGGAACCTGTAATATTATGTCCATGAATCAAGGCAAATTGGAAGTACTCAAACAGGAGATGACCAGAGTGAATATTGACATTCTAGGAATCAGCAATCTAAGATGGAGTGGAATGGGTGAATTAAACTCAGATGACCATTATATCTACTACTGTGGGAAAAAAATCCCTTAGGAAGAAATGGAGTAGCCATCATAGTCCACAAAAGAATCTGAAATACAGTACTTGAATGCAATCTCAAAAAGACAAAATTATCTCTGTTCATTTCTAAGGCAAACCATTCATTATCACTGTAATCCAGGTCTATGCCCTGAACAGTAATGGTAAAGAAGCTGAAGTTGAACAGTTCTATAAAGACGTGAAAGACCTTCTAGAACTAACACCCCCCAAAAATGTCCTTTTCATTATAGGGAGCTGGAATGCAAAAGTAGAAAGTCAAGAAACACCTGGAGTAATAGGGAAATTTGTCCTTGGAGTACAGAATGAAGCAAGGCAAAGGCTAAAAAAGTTCTGACAAGAGAACAATCTGGTCATAGCAAACACCCTCTTTCAATAACACAAGAGAAGACTCTACACATGGACATCACCAGATGGTCAGCAATGAAATCAGATTGATTATATTCTTTGCAGCCAAAGATAGAGCAGCTCTATAGAGTCAGAAAAAACAAGACTGGGAGCTGACTATGGCTCAAATCATGAACTTCATACTGCCAAATTAAGACTGAAATTGAAGAAAGGGGAGAAAACCACTAGACCATTTAGGTATGACCTAACTCAAACCCCTAACACATTGGAAATGAGAAATAGATTTAAAGGACTAGATCTGATAGAGTGCCTGATGTACTATGGATGGAGGTTCATGACATTGTACAAGAGACAGGAATCAAGACCATCCACAGAAAAAGAAATGCAAAAAAAAGCAAAATGTCTGTCTGAGGAGGCCTTACAAATAGCTATGAAAAGAAGGGAAGGAAAAGCAAAGGAGAAAAGGAAAGATATACCCATCTGAATGCAAAGTTTCAAACAATAGCAAGGAGAGATAAGAAAGCTTTCCTTAGAGATCAATGCAAAGAAATAGAGGAAAACAAAAGAATGGGGGAAACTAGAGGTGTCTTCAAGAAGTTAGAAATACCAAGGCAACATTTCACGTAAAGATGGGCTCAATAAAGGACAGAAATGGTAGGGACCTAACAGAAGCAGAATATATTAAGAAGAGGTGACAAGAATACACAGAATAAATGTACAAAAAAGTTCTTCATGACCCAAATAATCATGATGGTGTGATTACTCACCTAGACCCAGACACTGAGGAATGTGAAGCCAAGTGGGCCTTAGAAAGCATCACTATGAACAATGCTGGTGGAGGTGATGGAATACCAGTTGAGCTATTTTAAATCCTGAAAGATGATGCTGTGAAAGTGCTGCACTCAATATGTCAGCAACCTTGGAAAACTCATCAGTGGCCACAGGACTGGAAAAGGTCAGTTTTCATTCCAATCCTCCAAAAAAGGCAATGCTAAACAATGCTCAAACTACCACACAATTGCACTTATCGCACACGCTAGTAAATTGATACTTAAAATTCTCCACCCACATCAGACATCAGCAATACATGATCTGTGAAGTTCTGGATGTTCAAACTGGTTTTTGAAAAGGCAGAGAAAGAAACCAGAGAACAACTTGTGAACATTTGCTGGATCACCAAAAAACAAGAGTTCAAGAAAAATATCTATTTCTGTTTTATTGACTATGCCAAAGCCTTTGATTGTGTGGATCACAATAAAATGTGGAAAATTAGGAAAGAGATGGGAATACCAGACCATCACTTCATGGGAAAAAAGATGGGAAAACAGTGGATAGTGTCAGATTTTATTGTTTTGGGCTCCAAAATCACTGCAGATGGTGACTGCAGGCATGAAGTTAAAAGATGCTTACTTCTTGGAAGAAAAGTTATGACCAACCTAGATAGTATATTCAAAAGCAGAGACATTATTTTGCCAACTAAGGTCCGTCTAGTCAAGGCTATGATTTTACCTGTGGTCATGTAGGATGTGAGAGTTGGACTGTGAAGAAGGCTGAGCACTGAAGAACTGACACTTTTGAACTGTGGTGTTGGAGAAGACTCTTGAGTGTCTCTTGAACTACAAGGAGATCCAACTAGTTCATTCTGAAGGAAATCAGCCCTGGGATTTCTTTGGAGGGAATGAAGCTGAAGCTAAAACCCCAGTACTTTGGCCACCTCATGTGAACGGTTGCCTCATTGGAAAAGACTCTGATGCTGGGAGGGATCGGGGGCAGGAGGAGAAGGGGACCACAGAGGATGAGATGGCCAGAAGGCATCACTGACTCAATGGACATGCATCTGAGTGAACTCCAGGAGTTGATGTTGGACAGGGAGGCCTTGTGTGCTGAGATTCATGGGTTTGCAAAGAGTCAGACACAACGGAGCGACCAAAGTAAACTGAACCTACCTGTCTCTTGAGAAACCTGTATGCTGTTCAGAAAGCCACATTTAGAACTGGACATGGGACATCAGACTGAGTCCAAATAGGATAAGTATGTCAAGGCTGTATATTGTCACCCTGCTTATTTAACTTACATGCAGTGTGCATCATGGGAAATGCTGGGCTAAAAGTAGCACAAGCTGAAATCAAGATTTCCAGGAGAAATATCAGTCACCTCAGATATACAGATGACACCATCCTTATGGCAGAAAGTGAAGAGGAGCTAAAAAGCCTCTTGATGAAAGTGAAGGAGGAGAGTGAAAATGTTGGCTTAAAGCTCAACATTCACAAAACTAAGATCGTGGCATCTGGTCCCATCACTTCATGGTAAACAGATGGGGGAACAGCGGAAACAGTGTCAGGCTTTACTTTTGGGGGCTCCAAAATCACTGCAGATGGTGATTGCAGCCACAAAATTAAAAGACACTCCTTGAAAGTAAAGTTATGACCAACCTAAGTAGCATATTAAAAAGAAGAGATATTACTTTTTCAACAAAAATTCACCTAGTTAAGACTATGGATTTTCCAGTGATCATATATGTTTGTGAGAGTTGAACTAAAAAGAAAGCTGAGCGCTGAAGAATTGATGCTTTTGAACTGTTGTGTTGGAGAAAACTCTTGGAAGTCCTTTGGACTGCAAGGAGATCCAACCAATCCATCCTAAAAGAGATCAGTCCTGGGTATTCATTGGAAGGACTGATATTGAAGCTGAAACTCCAATACTTTGGCCACCTGATACAAAGATCTGATTCACTGGAAAAGGCCCTGATGCTAGGAAAGATTGAGAGCAGGAGGAGAAAGGGATGATGGAGCATAAGATGGATGGCATCACCGACTCAGGGGACATGGGTTTGGGTGGCCTATGAGAGTTTTTGATGGACAGGGAGGCCTAGCATACTGTGGTTCATGGTGTTGCAAAGAGTCGGTCATGACTGAGAGACTGAACTTTATTGACCTGTCATATGTTACTTTCCCCTTCCCAGTAAAACTATAACTAACTTTAGCCTAACTTTCCTTTTTATTAAAATATGATTCCAGATTCAACCTTACATTACCTTATTACTTGGCCACATAATTTTCACTACAGGTTTCAAATTGTTAACTATCCTTGACAACACATGAAGGAAAATGTGACTAGCATGTGAGAATTTCTAACCTTCTTAATCCAGTACCTTAGACTACTCGGCCACACTACCTCCCATTCTAACTTTCTATTTTAGAAAACACTTTGAAAATATGACTGAACTGCATGGAAGTAACATATCTTTACTATAGTATTTAACTTGTTTTGTCTCTTGAAATAAAGTTTATTTACCTGTCAGAATCACAGATTAAATATATCAAGCTATTGGTACAGCTTTAAAAAAAATTGCTAAACAGATTTTTTGTCCTTTGAGGAAAAAAGACAAAAATTCATGGAAAATTTGAAGAAATAATACAAGCAGAAAAAATCATTTACTTTTTTCTTTTCTATAACCTCTAATTACGTGGTTTGATTTCTGAATAGTCAGTTGACCAAGAGACTACTAGAATGATCAAGCCTATTCTATATAGTTTAAGAAGATTAAAATAATTTAATGAGTAATCAGCTAAGGTGTTGAAATTGCTGAGCTAATAAGACCAAGTTTAGATTCATTCAGAAACTGCAGTCTCTAACCCCACATTGAAGCATGTACTTCCATACACAAAGGTAAGGTACAATAGAGTGTGTACATATTTTAAAACTTCAGGTGACTATCTGAAAAATAATTTCAGCTCCATTTTTTAATGAAAATGAGAAAAATGTTCACTTTTAAAACTAAGACTTCAATAGCAACTAATTGTGGCACTCTGTATACTACTACAATAAAAAATGAGAGCTAACTAAAGACTTTTTGCTTTCAGTGTTATGCTTTTCCTTATTGCAAGGAAATTGTAATTCATATTCTGCCACTTTCAGTAGAGAGTTGTGCATTTAGAACAATGCAAAAAGTTTCATTGTATTCCTAAAGTTTACTATAGAAAATCTTATTGAGTTCAATTTATTTCAGTTGGATAGAGAAGAATTTGAGGTATAAGATGAGACCAAAAGATCTAAAACAGAAATTGATGGTTGAAGTATGAGACAGGAAGAACAGTTGCAAGGTTCACTGGAAGAATCCCAATAGATTTTTTAAGTGTGGTAAGGAGACTCCATCAGATAACATGGGAAAATGGATTCTATGCATATGACTCTGACCCTTGACACTCATTTCCTTTCACCTTAAGAAACATGAGAGCAACAAAACTGAAAGAAGTCAAGTGTCTCTTGGCTTCTAGAACATACATCTAATTATCATGTACATAGGATTTTAGTTAGAAGAACTTCATTTCATTAAAAAAACTACCAAGTACCTACCATTTGTTACAGCAATAAGAAAAATGTACAAAAATGTCTGCTATATGCCTTAAGGGCTGGGGACAGAAAATAAATCAATCAGTAAACTATGTAGTATGTAGAAGATGAGAGGTTCAGTGAAGAAAAAAATTAAAAGAGTAAAAAGTGTTAGGGTACATGGGTGTGGGGAATCAGTATTTCATCATATTGTTAAAAGAAAGTTTCTCTAAGGGGATATGTGTGCAAAGATTTGAAAAATGTGAGATAGACACTCATGTTACTGTCCCTAAGACAAGAGTTTCTAGGAAGAGAGAAGCTTAAATGCAAAGTCACTTCAGCAGGATCTTCCCTGGTAGATTTTAGGAATGTATATGAAGACTACATGTGAGCACCTGAGTAAGCAAGGGGAGAGTGATAAAAAGTAAGGTTGCATGGGTGATGGACTGTCAATCTGTATGGAGACGTTTTGCCTTTCCAACAGATTCTGCTACAAACCTTACATTTTTGAGATCCCAGATGTCTACTTAATGAGTGTTATATTTTACCTGAAAAAAAATTTGGTGTGTATATTAGTGTAAACCATCCCATAAAATATGATTTGTTCCATAATGTGTGGGGAACACACCATTTTACTATGTTTTGAAATATTTCCCCAAGAATTCTAAACATAGTACCCTTTTGAAGAATTCCTGGTTGATCAATTTACCTATTTCCTCTACTTTTCTTTTTGGAAGATCTTGTGATGTCATTGGATTTTATCACTCTCTTTTCTCTGTTTTTGAATTACTTGTGTTCAGGCTCACCTACTTTATCAAACAGCTGGTATTATGCAGCATCACATTTTAGTCAAATATTACTCCTTTAATAGGTCATATGATTTTGATAGAAAGGAAATCCCTTTTATCTTTGTGTTACATATTATTTCTAGTAGCAATTATTAATTTTATGTGTCAAAATCCAAAGTATTTTGTGAGTTATTTTATCTTTCTTAAAATTAAATCAGAATATAGAATAAATTTACATTCAGATTATTCAGGATGATGTGTGTCCGCATGTGTACTAAACTGCTTCAGTCATGTCTGACTCTTTGCAACCCTATGAACTGTAGCCTCTCAGGCTCTTTTGTCTATGGGATTCTCTAAGCAAGAATACTAGAGTGGGTTTCCATGCCCTCCTTCAGGGGATCTTCCTGACCCAGGGATCGAACTCATGTTTTGTTTGTCTCCTTCATTAGCAGATGTTTTTTTTTTTACCACTAACGCCACCTGGGAAGCCCATTTAGGGTGGTAGAGTGTATAACTGGTCTAAAATAGCTTTCTGAGATTTGTGAGATATATGAAGGAAATATTTCAGTTATTTAAATATTTGGGATTAAAGGTTTAATCCAAATTAAAACTGACTCTGAGAAATCTGTGATGGTCTGGTCAGTATGGGATATATTTTACATATGTAGTATTTATTGGAAAGGTCAATCTCCAGAAACTTTAAATTTAGTTAGCAAAGAAAAGTCAAATTCAATGTATCTGAGATGCTGATCTGAGAAAAACAGGAAAAGATCAGGTAATAGATAGATCTAAAGAACCTGATTAAATTACACTGTAGGGTCTCAGTTCAGTTCAGTTGCTCTGTCATGTCCAAATCTTTGCGACCCCATGAATCCCAGCATGCCAGGCCTCCATCACCATCTCCCGGAGTTCCTCAAACTCACGTCAATAAAGTCAGTAATATCATCCAGCCAACTAATCCTCTGTCGTCCTTCTTTCTCCCGCCTTCAATCTCTCCCAGCATCAGAGTCTTTTCCAATGAGTCAACTCTTAGCATGAAGTGGCCAAAGTACTGGAGTTTCAGCTTTAGTGTCATTCCTTCCAAAGAACATCCAGAGCTGATTTCCTTTAGAATAGACTGGTTGGATCTCCTTGCAGTCCAAGGGACTCTCAGGAGTCTTTTCCATCACTACAGTTCAAAAGCATCAATTCTTCAGTGCTCAACTTTCTTCACAGTCCAACTCTCACATCCATACATGACCACTGGAAAAACCATAGCCATGACTAGACAGATCTTAGCTGGCAAAGTAATCTCTCTGCTTTTGAATATACTATCTAGGTTGGTCATAACTTTTCTTCCAAGGAGTGTCTTTTAATTTCCTTTCAAAGGGAATAGGTAAAATTGAGATCCTTAAAGTTTTCAGTCTGCTTTGCTTCTAATAAATATGCAAAAAAAAATCAATTTCAGTGAATAAAGAGAATTATATTCGTAATGCATTCTAGAACAACCTTATCACTATAACCACTAAAGCTGTTCCAGTTTTTAATGAAATGTAGTGATATTGTGATAAATAATCTATTGTGGAAATTTAAATGGATATTTACAGCCAAATATTAGAAAACCTGTGTGGACTTCTGGTTTTAGATACTCAGTGATAGTGGAGTCGATAGATCATCAGTTCAGTTCAGTTGCTCAGCTGTGTCCTACTCTCTGCAACCCCATTATTGCAGCATGTCAGGCCTTC
>SJYC01068041.1:0-10072 GCA_006408675.1 Madoqua kirkii | reverse complement strand
TTTAATTTAGAAAGTATTAATGATAAATTTAAAACTGAAAGATGAAGTGGATCAAACTAGCCTACATCAGAGTATGAAAATTATTAGTCTATGGTTTTATTTATAAAAATTTCCAGCCCACACTAATCTGCATGTCCATGGCTAAGATCCCAGAATAATAATTCATTCATTTGCATTAATTTTTATACAGTGGATTATATTGATTCTGGCTCTCGTACAATAGCAAAAATAATTTTTATATGTGTACTTTGAAGATTATAATTCACCCTGACTCTAAACTAATCCATTGTCAACTAATGAGGCCACCATTAATCTAACACAGTTAAAACAAATCTTTTTTATAAATGAAAATTCTGTATATATATATACATATATATATATGTATATGTATATGCATGCAAAATGAGTTGTAGGCCTTGGCCAGATATGACTACACAAATAGCCTGCTGCTGCTGCTAAGTTGCTTCAGTCATGTCCAACTCTGTGTGACCCCATAGATGGCAGCCCACCACGCTCCCTCATTCCCTGGGATTCTCCAGGCAAGAATGCTGGAGTGGGTTGCCATTTCCTTCTTCAACATAAAAAGCCTAATCTGGAATAAATTTAACTCCCTGGCTCACACAGCAATTACAAGTGAGGCAATATTGTCTCCTTATAAACACAGTAAACAATATATGGTTTTGACCTAGATATTTAGTAGTAAAACACAGAACAAAAAACTGAGGAGAGTCTATAATATCATTTGTGAGCACAGACAGATTCCATGGTTCATCCTTCCAAGGAGAAGTTTCAAAATTGATATGTAAGTAAATGGAGCCCACATGGAAACAAACTGACTTTCTAAGAAAGCTAGAGTTTCTGGGCAAGGCAGGGAGATGACAGAATGGCAGAAAAAGAGCCCCAGTAATCTTCCTAGGGGTTCCTTCAGCTTGCCTGAATTCTTAACTGCACATGAATAGCAACAGACTCTAAAAGGAATAATAGAACAACTACTGGCAGGTAGGAAATGAACAAAGATTTCAAAGGTGAGCAGTATGGGAGAAGCATTGGTGTTCTGACCTAGCTACAAAGCCTAATATGTATGTATGTGCATATATACATAAATAAATTAAAATGACTCAGCAGTTAACAATCTGTAGTGTAAGAGACTGAGGAAACATTGGTTTAATACCTTGTCAGAATGATTCCCTGGAGAAGGAAATGGCGACTCACTTCACTATTATTGATGGGAAATGCCAAGGACAGAGGAGCCTGGTAGACTACAATTTATGGAGTGACAAAGAGTCAGACACAATTAAACACAGCACTACTATTCACCCATATATATATATAGTTTGGAGAGTCCCTGATAGTTCAGTTGGTAAAGAATCCACCTGCAATGTTGAAGACCTAGGTACAGTTCCTGGTTTGAGAAGATCCCCTGGAGAAGGAAAAGGGTACTCACTTCAGTATTCTGGTCTAGATAATTCCAAGGACTGTATAATCCATGGACTTGCAAAGAGTCAGACATAATTGAGTGACTTTCACTACATATAGTTTAAAACACTATCTCATAATTTGTTCATAAAATAAAAGCAATATAATTTATTTGAGACAACTGAAGAACTTTATATATTAATTGTTAACTTTAATAATAGATTTAAGGGCCTAGATCTGATAGATAAAGAGTGCCAGATAAACTATGGAATGAGGTCTGTGACATTGTACAAGAGATAGGGATCAAGACCATTCACATGGAAAAGAAATGTAAAAAACCAAAATGGCTGTCTGGGGAGGACTTACAAATAGCTGCGAAAAGAAGAGAAGCAAAAAGCAAAGGAGAAAAGGAGATATACGCATCTGAATGCAGAGTTCCAAAGAATAGCAAGAAGAGATAACAAAGCCTTCTTCAGCGATCAATGGAAAGAAATAGAGGAAAAGAACAAAATGGGAAAGACTAGAGAGCTCTTCAAGAAAACTAGAGACACCAAGGGAAAATTTCATGAAAAGATGGGCTTGATAAGGGACAGAAATGGTATGGACCTAACAGAAGCAGAAGATATTAAGAAGAGGTGGCAAGAATACACAGAAGAAGATCTTCACGACCTAGATAATAATGATGATGTGATCACTAATCTAGAGTCAGACATCTTGTAATGTGAAGTCAAGTAGGCCTTAGAAAGCATCACTACAAACAAAGCTAGTGAAGGTGATGGAATTCCAGTTGAGCTGTTTCAAATCCTGAAAGATGATGCTGTGAACGTGCTGCACTTAAATGTGCCAGCAACTTTGGAAAACTCAGCAGTGGCCACAGAACTGGAAAAGGTCAGTTTTCATTCGAATTCCAAAAAGAGGCAATGCCAAAGAATGCTCAAACCACCACACAATTGCATTCATCCCACATGCTAGTAAAGTAATGCTCAAATTCTCAAAGCCAAGCTTCAGCAATACATGAACCATGAACTCCCTGATGTTCAAGCTGGTTTTAGAAAAGGCAGAGGAACCAGAGATCAAATTGCCAACATCCACTGGTCATGGAAAAAGCAAGGGAGTTCCAGAAAAACATGTTTTTCTGCTTTATTGACTATGCCAAAGCCTTTGACTGTGTGGATCACAATACAGTGGAAAATTCTAAAAGAGATGAAAATAACAGAGCACTTGACCTGCCTCTTAAGAAATCTGTATGCAGGTCAGGAAGCAACAGTTAGAAATGGACACGGAATGACATACTAGTTCCAAATAGAAAAAGGAGTACGTCAAGGCTGTATATTGTCACATTGCTTATTTAACTTCTATGCAGAGTACACCATGAGAAACACTGGACTGGAAGAAACACAAGCTGGAATCAAGAGTGCCAAGAGAAATATCAATAACCTCAGATATTCAGATGACACCACCCTTATGGCAGAAGGTAAAGAGGAACTAAAAAGCCTCTTGATGAAATTGAAAGAGGAGAGTGAAAAAGTTTGCTTAAAGCTTAACATTCAGAAAACGAAGATCATGGCATCTGGTACCATCACTCCATGAGAAATGGAGAAACAGTGGAAACAGTGTCAGACTTTATTTTGGGGGGCTCCAAAATCACTGCAGATGGTGACTACAGCCATGAAATTAAAAGGCACTTACTCCTTGAAAAAAAGTTATGACCACCTTAGATAGTATATTCAAAAGCAGAGACATGACTTTGCTGACTAAGATCCGTCTAGTCATGCGAAGCACTGACTCATTGGAAAAGACTTTGATGCTGGGAGGGATTGGGGGCAGAAGGAGAAGGGGACAGCCGAGGATGAGATGGCTGGATGGCATCATGGACTCAATGGGCATGAGTCTGAGTGAACTCTGGGAGTTGATGATGGACAGGGAGGCCTGGCATGCTGAGATTCATGGGGTCACAAAGAGTCAAACATGACTGAGCGACTGAACTGAACTGAACTGAACTGAAATATCTAGAACTAGATAGATCAAAAGTGAGATTGCATTTTGAATTTGTTAGCCTCATGGAATTGAAAACAGCGTAAGAACATCAGAACCGAGGAAAAATAACTGGGTCAAAACTGAAAAAAAAATTGAAAAAAGCAAATGCTGTCTCACTGGTATTTACACATATGTATTGCAGGACAGAATGGAGAAGAACAAAAGCTAAATGTGGAATTACATTTTTATTTTTTCTTTCACACATAACAATTACCCCCCCCCCAAAAAAATTTTCTGTGCAAGAGTTGTATAAGTAAATGACAATCCAGGAATAGCTATCAGAAAGAAGACAAGAGATAACAGATGCTGGAAATAGTGAAAAATAACCCTATACATTGTTAGAGGGAATGTAAATTGGTCCAATCACTGTGGAAAACAATATGGAGGTTCCAAAAAAATGAAATTTAACTTACCATATTATCCAACAATTTTAATTCTGAGTGTATATATACTTACCACAAAGAAATGTAAAACCTCTCTTATTTCAATGAGATGTATGCAATCCATGTATATAGCAGCATTATTCACAATTGCTGTGTATATGCACACACACACACACACACACACATATACATGCAATCACATATATACCCACATTTTTTGGCTTCTAAAAATACAAATGTTTTATCATTTTGCATATGAAACTAGGGGCTATTCAGTTCACATTTCTGCGGATATATATCTTAGCCTTTTATATCTCCCAATCTAGTGGTGATACTCTTAACTGCAGGGGCACAAACCATATTTCTGCAGCCCATTAGTGCTGATGATCAAACAGATAATGTTAAGACTGGGAATAAAGAAAATAGAGGATAATGGCTGCACTAAAGGCATATTTAAATACCTGTGAGTTTATTTATTGAAGAATATTGTTTGTTTATTCTGTTTGAGTCTATATTAGTATATTGTGTTTGGATACTTTGATGATGAAAATAGATGAACTTTATTCTTATGAATCTTTCACTAAATATAACTGAAGTTGATAAAAAAAAAAACTACAAAAAGATAGTATACAAATAGTAGGATGAGGCAAATCTCTATGCACTTTTCTGAAAATTGATTGCATCATCCTGTGCAAATAAAGTAGTGAAGTGGTTGGTATAAAAATATTTGGAAGTTAATTGAAATGAAGGCTATGAGTGATCAAAGAGAATGGCAATTTACAAAGCAGTGAATGTTATTTTTCAGAGCATTATGATTAGCAACATTTAAAGGCATGGAAAGAAGAGATTTATTTATGTGATATCAAAGATCAGTGTGTCATTTTTCTTTGCAGATCACAACTAATGATACATTGGTTAGTAGCTTAGTGTATTAGAAATGTTTGCTACGTTTTAAAGATTTCCAGATAGCTTCTCCTAATTTTTCAGTGTTGCAATTTTGTCTTTTTGACAGTTTCAATAACATTTCCTAGATCTTCCAACAGCTTCTCTTTTGTTGCCTTTGAATAAGCTCTTCCAATTAGGTCTGAGGATTGCACTCAATAATTTTATCATCTGCTATCTTAAAAATAGCATATTTAATTTTTAAGAGGTAATTCCTTGGAATAATTTTATTTACATATAGCTCTTCAAAATTATTCAGTGTAGCACACTTCACTTGATATAAATATTTATTATGTATTTTCATTCAATACTTCCTCATATACAACATGCTCAGTATATTCAAAGAGTAAATATAATCCTTGTACAATATGTAGTGTGTCCTAGTTAAGAGGCTAAAGGTATATGATGTTATGAGTGCATGTTTGCTAAGTCATTTCAGTCATGTGTGATTCTTTGCGACCCCATGGACTGTACCCTGTCAGGTTCCTCTGTCCATGGGATAATCCAGGCAAGAATACTAGAGTGGGTTCCCATGGCCTTCTCCAAGGGATATTCCCAACCCAGGGATTGAACTCCAGTCTCTTATATATCCTTCATTGGCAGGCAGGTTCTTTGCCACTAGCGCTACCTAGGAAGCCCATGTGATGTTACAGCAAACCAATCAACATCTCAACAATAAGATACATAAATAGCTTGCAGATGACCCTGTATCTATATGCAACTTGTGAATGAATAACAGTATTTCTACTTCCATGTCCAATCGATAAAAGGAGGAAATAAATTTTATTGTATTTTGATCTAATATTTATTTTATGAAATTCACCATATAACAGGGCTTCCCTGGTGGCTCAGAGGTTAAAGTGCCTGCCTCTGATGCAGGAGACCTTTTTTGATCTCTTAATGATTTACAATTTTTAGAATAATATAATAAGCTTCTTTCAACCTAAATGTTGGTCATATTGCCTATTAGCTGATGAGGTGATCTGTCCTTGACATGCTTACCCTTAGATATGTATGCTTCAGTTCAGTTCAATCGCTCAGTCATGTGTGACTCTTTGCGACCCCATGAATTGCAGCTCGCCAGGCCTCCCTGTTCATCACCAACTGCCGGAGTTCACTCAGACTGACGTCCATCGAGTCAGTGATGCCATCCAGCCATCTCACCCTCGGTTGTCCCCTTCTCCCCCTGCCCACAATCCCTCCCAGCATCAGAGTCTTTTCTAATGAGTCACCCCTTCTCATGAGGTGGCCAAAGTACTAGAGTTTCAGCATTAGCATCATTCTTTCCAAAGAAATCACAGAGTTGATTTCCTTCAGATAGACTGGTTGGATCTCCTTACAGTCCAAGGGACTCTCAAGAGTCTTCTCCAACACCACAGTTCAAAAGCATCAATTCTTCAGTGCTCAGCTTTCTTCATAGTCCAACTTTCACTTTCATACATGACCACTGGGAAAACCATAGCCTTGACTAGATGGACCTTAGTAGGCAAAGTAATGTCTCTGCTTTTGAATATACTATCTAGAGTGGTCATAACTTTTCTTCCAAGGAGTAAACATCTTTTAATTTCATGGCTGCAGTCACCATCTGCAGTGATTTTGGAGCACAAAAAAATAAAGGCTGAAACTGTTTCCACTGTTTGCCCATCTGTTTCCCATGGAGTGATGGTACCAGACGCCATGACCTTCGTTTTCTGAATGTTGAGCTTTAAGCCAACTTTTTCAGTCTCCTCTTTTATTTTCATCAAGAGGATTTTTAGCTCCTCTTCACTTTCTGCCATAAGGGTAGTGTCATCTGCATGTTGGAGATTATTGATATTTCTCCCAGCAATCTTGATTCCAGCCTATGTTTCTTTCAGTCCAGCGTTTCTCATGGTGTACTTTGAATAGAAGTTAAATAAGCAGGGTGGCAACATACAGCCTTGATGCACTCCTTTCCATATTTGGAACCAGTCTATTGTTCCATGTCCAGTCCTCACTGTTTCCTCCTGGCCTGAATACAGATTTCTCAAGAAGCAGGTCAGGTGGTCTGGTATTCCCATCCCTTTCAGAATTTTCCACAGTTGATTGTGATCCACACAGTCAAAGGCTTTGGCATAGTCAATAAAGCAGAAATAGATGTTTTCTGGAACTCTCTTGCTTTTTCCATGATGCAGCAGATGTTGGCAATTTGATTTCTGGTTCCTCTGCCTCTAAAACCAGCTTGAACATCAGGAAGTTCATGTTTCACATATTGCTGAAACCTGGCTTCGAGAATTTTGAGCACTACTTTACTAGCATGTGAGATGAGTGCAATTGTGCAGAAGTTTGAGCATTGTTTGGCATTGCCTTTTTTTGAAATTGAAATGAAAACTGACCTTTTCCAGTCCTGTGGCCACTGCTGAGTTATCCAAAGTTGCTGGCAAATTGAGTGCAGCACTTTCACAGCATCATCTTTCAGGATTTGAAACAGCTCCCCTGGAATTTCATCACCTTCACTAGCTTTGTTCATAGTGATGCTTTCTAAGGCCCACTTGACTTCACATTCCAAGATGTCTGGCTCTAGATTAGTGATCACATCATCATGATTATCTGAATTCTGAAGATCTTTTTGTACATTTCTTCTATGTATTCTTGCCACCTTTTCTTAATATCTTCTGCTTTTGTTAGGTCCATACCATTTTTTTCCTTTATTGAGCCCATCTTTTCATTAAATATTACATTGGTATCTCTAATTTTCATGAAGAGCTCTCTAATGTTTCCCATTCTGTTCTTTTCCTCTATTTCTTTGCACTGATTGTTGAAGAAGGCTTTGTTATCTCTTCTTGTTATTCTGTGGAACTCCGCATTCAGATGCTTATATCTTTCCTTTTCTCCTTTGCTTTTCACCTCTCTTGTTTTCACAGCTATTTGTAAACGCCTCTCCAGACAGCCATTTTGTTTTGTTTTGTTTTGCATTTCTTTTCCATGTTGATGGTCTTGATCACTGTCTCCTGTACAATGTCACGGACCTCATTTCATAGTTCATCAGGCACTCTATCTATCAGATCTAGGCCCTTAAATCTATTTCTCACTTCCACTCTCTAATCATAAGGGATTTGATTTAGGTCATACCTGAATGGTCTAGCAGTTTTCCCTACTTTCTTCAGTTGGAATCTGAATTTGGTAATAAGGAGTTCATGATCTGAGCCACAGTCAGCTCCTGGTCTTGTTTTTGTTGACTGTATATAAAGCTTCTCCATGTTTGGCTGCAAAGAATATAATCAATCTGATTTTGATGTTGACCATCTGGTAACGTCCATATGTAGAGTCTTCTCTTGTGTTGTTGGAAGAGGGTGTTTGCTATGACCAGTGCATTTTCTTGGCAAAACTCTATTAGTCTTTGCCTTGCTTTCTTCTGCATTTCAAGGCCATATTTGCCTGTCATTCCAGATGTTTCTTGACTTCCTACATTTGCATTCCAGTCTCCAGTAATGAAAAGGACATCTTTTTTGGATGTTAGTTCTAAAAGTCTTGTAGGTCTTCATAGAACCTTTCAACTTCAGCTGCTTCAGCATTACTGGTTGGGAAATAGACTTGGATTACTGTGATATTGAATGGTTTGCCTTGGAGATGAACAGAGATCATTCTGTCATTTCTAAGATTGCATCCAAGTACTGCATTTCAGACTCTTTTGTTGACCATGATGGCTACTCCATTTCTTACGAGGGATTCCTGCCCACAGTAGTAGATTTAATGGTCATCTGAGTTAAATTCACCCATTCCAGTCCATTTTAGTCTGCTGTTTCCTAGAATGTTGATGTTCACCCTTGCCATCTCTTGCTTGACCACTTCCAATTTGCCTTGATTCATGGACCTGGCATTCCAGGCTCCTAGGCAATATTGCTCTTTACATCATTGGACCTTGCTTCTATCATCAGTCACATGCACACTGGATATTGTTTTTGCTTTGGCTCCATCCCTTTTTTCTCTCTGGAGTTATTTCTCCACTGATCTCCAGTAGCATATTGCGCACCTAATGAACTGGGGAGTTCCTCTTTTGGTATCCTATCATTTTGCCTTTTCATACTGTTCATGGGGTTCTCAAGGCAGTTTCACAAAATAATACTGTGATTAAAGCAATAAACTTTTTTTTTCCTCTTAGCTTCTTTCATTGATAGCTTCATCCTTCTGCTTTCCCTCAGAATAAATGAAGAAACCAATGTATAAGTATACTGTTTCTGTGGAGGGTGACGACCAATGTCTATGCTATATGCATCCCAAAATATTCCAATAATTCATAATAGAAGTTTACAACTTCTAGTATAACACACACATAAAGACAGACATGCATCTACTATCAGTATTCTTAGCCAACTCTTCATGACCTATGTTATTTTGTTTGTTTCTAACCAGTGATCAACTTTTTAAAGAAAAGAAAAATCTTTTATTTAAGCAAAAATGTAACCTATAGAATCAAGAAATGTCAAGTGGCTCCACATTGGCATTTCTGGTTTGATGGTTGGAGGCAGGATGATGGAACAGAGACATGTCAGTCCCATTCTACCCTTTCTATGATGATACAACAGAGGTCACAATGGGAGAACAAACAAACAGACTTCTAACAGCACAGCTTGAGCACTTTTGCTCTAGATGCTTACATGCCATAGAAGGGATATTTAAAAACTCATCTTGATGTTAGCTTAAGGTAGGAAGAGTGATGACATTTTCATTGTTCTTGCTGTGGATTCTCCATAAAATGCTCATTTCATCAAGGTGAAAAGGGAAGTATTTCAATCTCAAATATTAACTTAATGATGTGTTTTCTCACATTTTACTAAGTAGTACTTGCAACATAAAAATAATCAAGTGAATTTTTTTATTGTTAAGTATTTTAAATGAGGTTTTCAAATAAAAAAGATTCTTGGGCAGGGGAGATCAGGGCACTGGCTTTTTGTTATTTCTGTTTTGAAGTTCTGTAAATTATCATAATGTGAATCTAATTTTAAATCTTACAACATACGCTAGTATAAGGATTAGACTGAACTTTTGAAGTGAAATTAGTTAATCCTCTCTAGGTAGTGTTAGTTGCTCCTCATGAGCCTACTAAGTTTCCAAACTGTATGTTAGGCACAAATCTGGAGAGTCTACATAATTAAATCAAATCCTATACATAGAAGTGTTAGTGATGGAAATTTTGGACACCGAGTCAATATTCTACTTACTCTACTAGATTCTCTGATTTATTAGATCTTCATTATTTCACTAATCTATTTACAGTTTATAAAGTTCCAAAAGGAACTTTTCATCACACAAAGTTACATGTAAATATAACAGAA
>SJYC01068035.1:0-14501 GCA_006408675.1 Madoqua kirkii | reverse complement strand
GGCAGAAAGTGAAGAGGAGCTAAAAAGCCTCTTGGTGAAAGTGAAAGAGGAGAGTGAAAAAGTTGGCTTAAAGCTCAACATTCAGTAAATGAAGATCATGGCATTTGATCCCATCACTTTTCGGGAAATAGATGAGGAAACAGTGGAAACAGTGTCAGACTTCATTTTGAGTGGCTCCAAAATCACTGCAGATGGTGACTGCAGCCATCAAATGAAAAGATGCTTACTCCTTGGAAGAAAAGTTATGACCACCCTAGATAGTATATTTAAAAGCAGAGACAGTACTTTGACGACTAAGGTCTGTCTAGTCAAGGCTATGGCTTTTCCTGTGGTCATGTGGATGAGAGAGTTGGACTGTGATGAAGGTTGAGTGCCGAAGAATTGATGCTTTTGAATTGTGGTGTTGGAGAAGACTCTTGAGAATCTCTTGGACTGCAAGGAGATCCAATCAATCCATTCTCAAGGAGATCAGCCCTGGGATGTCTTTGGAAGGAATGATGCTAAAGCTGAAACTCCAGTACTTTGGCCACCTCATGCGAAGAGCTAACTCATTGGAAAAGACTCTGATGCTGGGAGGGATTGGGGGCAGGAGGAGAAAGGGATGACCGAGGATGAGATGGCTGGATGGCATCACGGACTCGATGGAAGTGAGTCTGAGTGAACTTCGAGAGATGGTAATGAACAGGGAGGCCTGGTGTGCTGCAATCCATGGGGTCGCAAAGAGTGAGCCCACGACTGAGCCACTGAACTGAACTGAACTGCAGACTCTTAGCGACCCCATGGACTGCAGCCCACCAGGCTCCTTCGTCCATGGGATTTTCCAGGTAAGAGTACTGTTGTGGGGTGCCATTGCCTTCTTCAATCACATCATATCAGTCATTATTTCCCTAACAGGTTATCCACACTAAACTATTCAATCTTTATATCAGATTTGTATTTAATGACCAAAATTTGGAAGAATTACTATGACCTTCACTATGGTTTTGAATAAGCAAACTACAGTCAGTGTTCTTAAAATGACATACTACAGAGCAGTAGAAAAAATTAGCTATTAATTCATGCAAAATCATTGGTGAAACTTAAATGCATATTGCTATTTGAAAGAAGCCATTCTGAGAAGACTATTCGCTATGATTTGAATTATATAACAGTCTAGAATAGGCATAATATAGAGATGTTAAACATCAGTGTTTGCCAGGAGGCTGTTAATATGGATGGGTGAAACACAGGAAAGTGAAAGGATTCTATAAATAAACTATGATATTCTAATTGTGGTTACATGACATTCTTTATTTGGATAATCTCATTGATCTTTATTGCATAAGGAGTGAACCTTAACATATCTAAATTATATAAAATGTTTCAGGAGCAAGGGGAAATCCCAGCATGCAATGAAAACTGTTACAAAAAAACTAGTTGTACTATAAATGTATGAAATAGTAATAAATAAATTAATATAAAGACTGTGACCTAAGTAACTTTGGAAATGAAAGTGATCTGGAAAATTAAAGGTAAAAAGGATTGGACATAAATATTGTACTTTAGTTGATAAGGTTGTTTAATTGTTTCCCATGGTGGTACAGTTAGCAATTCTGAAACTGCTATACCTGTATACTGAAACAAATAATTAACTAAATAGATAGTGGATGATGGGAGCCAGATTTATTATGGGAAAGTTTACAGATTACCAAAAGGATGGATGAATGAGCATAAGGCAGAATGAATCATATGGTAAGGATTAGACCCAGATGCTGGGAAGATTAAGGGTAAGAGGAAAAAGGAGACGACGGAGAATGAGGGGTTAGATGGCATCACTGACTCAATGGGCATGAGTTTGAGTGAAGTTCAGGAGATAGTGAAGGGCAGGGAAGTCTGGCATGCTGAAGTTCATAAAGTTGCAAACAGTCAGACGTGATTTAGGGATTGAACAACAAAACAGTTGGAGATATCAGCATGAAGGCAAGTTTGAAATACAAATGTGTATGGAGAAAGAGGGAGGAAGAGAGAGGGAGATCCGTATAACAAATCACAAGTCTAGGTTTGTTATAGGATACAGGATGCTTGGGGCTGGTGCACTGGGATGACCCAGAGAGATGATATGGGGAGGGTGGTGGGAGAGGGGTTCAGGATTAGGAACTCAGGTACACTCGTAGTGGATTCATGTCAATGTATAGCAAAACCAATACAGTATTGTAAAGTAAAAAATATAAATAAAAAAATAAATAAAACAAAATAAAAGGATAAAACATTTAAAAAGGCTATATATATATATATACATGAGTTAGTACACATACATGTTTTCTTGCTCTGACAGCTGAGAGGACCTATAGAAGCAATGACAAACTTGACACCCACATCTTAGTTTCTAATATTTATCTCCAATGACAGAAACAAATGTCCTTGCAGAAATGATTGATTTTAGAATTGACAGAGAAGTTATACAATTTCTCCCTAGTTGACCTATAGATTCAATACAATTCAAATCAATATTTTTTTTTAGAGGCATTGGCAAGCTGATTCTAAAACTCATGTGGAAAAGCTATTAATAGAATAGCCAAAGCAACATTCCAAAAGAAGTACATAGTTAGAAGAGAGCATTTACCTTATTTCAAGGTTTATTTCATGAGTCTTTATAGCAATTTAGTGTATTATTGGTATAAATATAGGCAAATATATCAATAGAACAGAATAGAGATCCCAGTACATCACTGTACATAAAATTTGTTTTTGGACAAAGATGCAAAGGCAATTCATTGGTTAAAAAAATAGTCTTTCAACAAAAGTTTTCTAAACCATTGAATCACTATATGTAAGAAAAAAACAAACTTTTAATTATCAGTTCATTTCAGTTCTGTTCAGTCGCTCAGTCGTCCTACTCTTTGCGACTGGAAATTGTAGCATGCCAGGCCTGTCTGTCCTCCCGGAGTTCACTCAAACTCATGTGCATTGAGAATTGGTATAAATATAGGCAAATATATCAATAGAACAGAATAGAGATCCCAGTACATCACTGTACATAAAATTTGTTTTTGGACAAAGATGCAAAGGCAATTCATTGGTTAAAAAAATAGTCTTTCAACAAAAGTTTTCTAAACCATTGAATCACTATATGTAAGAAAAAAACAAACTTTTAATTATCAGTTCATTTCAGTTCTGTTCAGTCGCTCAGTCGTCCTACTCTTTGCGACTGGAAATCGTAGCATGCCAGGCCTGTCTGTCCTCCCGGAGTTCACTCAAACTCATGTGCATTGAGTCGGTGATGCCATCCAGCCATCTCATCTTCTGTCGTCCCCTTCTTCTCCTGCCCCTAATCCTTGTCAGCATCAGTGTCTTTTCCAATGAGTCAACTCTTCGCATGAGGTAGCTGAATTATTGGAGTTTCAGTTTTAGCATAAGTCTTTCCAATCAACATCCAGGACTGATCTCCTTTAGGATGGACTTGTTGAATCTCCTTGTAGTCCAAGGGACACTCAAGAAAGAGTCTTCTCCAACACCACAGTTCGAAGGCATCAATTCTTTGGCACTCAGCTTTTTTCACAGTCCGACTCTCACATCCATACATGACCACTAGAAAAACCATAGTTTGACTAGATGGACCTTTGTTGGCAAAGTAATATCTCTGCTTTTTAACATGCTATCTAAGTTGGTAATAACTTTCTTTCCAAGAAATAAGCATCTTTTATATCTCACATCATATGCAAAAATGATTTTTAAAATGTAGTCCAAAAAAAAAAAAAATTGCTGCCTTGCTCTGACGCCTAGCACAGTGCTTTGTCCCGGATAGATACTTAATATTTCTTCAGTGCTAACAAACAAATATCCCTATTTAACAAAATACATTGGTATCTTGGAAAATTTTCTTGTTTGTGTTTCTTGTTTGTTTTGTTTTTATTTACCTATAAATTCTAGGTTCACTTTATCCTGGACTTCAAATGTCTAGCAGAATCAGCAGCTCAAGTTTTCTTTTGAATCTGTTGCAATGCATTCACAACAGGTTGCTTAAAATGTGATAATGTGTTGTTTGATGGGGAGCTCAAAAAGACCCATTTTGTATTATTTGGTACAAAATTGCTCTTTTTTCCAGCTTCAACATGATGCAGTTTCAGAATGGCTCTTTTAAATATGTGAAGATATTAAATGAAGTATTTGTATTTTTGTTGGTAACTGTAAATTACTTAGGATTGTATCTATATGTCACTGACTATTGTATTTAAATTTAATTAGGTGGCATTAGATATTTATTTTCAAAATGCTCATTTATTATTATAGTCATCTGAATTATTTTCATTAGGTTTATTTTCATGTCTTATCACAGTGAGAAATTGTCTACAAGTTTGTTTTCTTTAAAAGTTGTGCTGCTTTTATCTGTAAAAATTCTTGAAGTGATTGAATACATGGTACAGAACAATTCCTTTCTTTACACAAAGTGTATTTGAATATAAGATTAAAATTTATTCTTAAGAACAAATATATTAAATATATCTCTGAATGCACTTAAAATGAAAATAGACAGAGGTATACAGAAAATGGCCGAGTTGTCCTAGATTAACAAAGACAAAATCCATCCATAAAATACTATATTTTCTGACTCAAAAAATTAATCTCACCTCACACAGTTTGAAATGGAGCACTTATACATTTTCACACTGTTCTTTTAATGGTCATCAAGGCACTAGGACTACTGAAATATCATGGCTTTTAATTTGGAAATGTAATATTATGAAGGAAAGAATGTGTCTATGCTTTTAGAAGAAATGTATTTTTAAACCAAAACTCTGGACGGTGAAAGAGAATGTAAATCTGCCTCCTCAGGATTTTCTCATAAGAGAGCTGTTTTCAGAGCATGTATTTGTTCATTTAACACATCTTTAACAAATACTTATTTTGTATATACTAAGAGTGCTTCAAATACTAGAATAGTTTTGCCCTTAAAGAGTTCATCATGTAAAAAAACAAAACAAAACAAACAAACAAAAAGAAAACCATGTACATAAGAAGCTTTAAAGTTTACAAATAAATTTTGCATGCATTTAAGAAAAAGTTCTTATCAATTACAGAGTGATAGTGCCTCTATAAATATAAGGACAGAAAATCATCATATTTCAATGAGAACTAAACTAAGTAAAACAAGTCTATATCCCTAAAATCCAATATATAACTCTAGTAGGTTAAACAACATTATGGGGTTATCATCTCCAAAAACCTAACCAAATCTTGAAGTAGTGTCCCAGTTAGTAAGAGTGAACTATCTATCTAAGGAGGTGTCAACTTGAAGAAAAATATTAACAACCTAAAAGTTGAGAGTTATGTTTTATTGATGGGGAATTTTAGGACGTATACCCAGGAGGCAGCCTCTCATGTGATCCTAAGGGAAATACTCAGAGAAACTGAAAGGAGGAGACAGGTTATATAGAAATCTTACAACAAAGGGTAGATAGTCTGAACATGAAAATATTATTGTTAATTAAAGAAAACCAGATAGCCCAAGTTTAGGAGTTACTGCTTTTTCTATATATGGGAAGATGCAAGAGTCTGGACTCATTGAAATCATTGTTTTGATATGCCCTTCAGCTATCTGTACCAGGATCCTGTTTTCATATCTTGCGTTTCCTCAGGGGTCACCGCAGAGAATGGCTGTAGTCTAATGGCTGTTGGATGGCAGACCTTCTTCTTCCTGATTTCTTAGGGCTCACCTGTCACAATGGAGGACTGTAACCACTGATGACTGTGACATCCTTGTTTACTGATATGGCTAGAAATATTCCATTTCTCAGAAGTATGATCAAAAGAAGACTTTATAAATGATTTTAGTGAAGCTTCCGTTTGTCTACATAAGATATATTGAACAGTTTGAAATGTTTCTTTTTACCTCCTCAACAATGGTCTTTTCTGTTAATTGCTTATGATGATCAGAAAGGCTCAAATCTTCATCCCAGCGGTAACTAAATGGCTGTTGACTACTGTTTCAACAAGTCCCCTGGGCAGAATATTTCTTCTTCCCCTCTCCCTGGCCTTTTATAATCTTTTCATCTCAATTTCTCACACTCAGCCTCTTCTTGTCAAGTTTAAAATCTTTCAGCACAATTAGATTTATGAAATCATAGAGTACAAAATGTGAAAGATAAAAAATGACTTTCAGAGTTTTCTGTCCAAAGTATGGGATCACTGCAAGATAATTGCATATTTCACACTACTCAGATTACCATTTTTGCGGGAATCTCTTATTCTTCATCATGCTAAAATAGTGTTCATCAGTTACTGTTTCATCATACACATATAAATCACTGACATCTTTTAACTAGAAATGACTTAATATAGCAAATTAATTGCTTAGAGAAGCATTAGAATATGTCAGAAAGGGAGTTAAATTCTCAGGAAGTCATGAAAGACCAGAATCAGAGGAAGCCACTTCTGAAAAATCTCTGCTGCATTTTAGCTATCAAGCAAATATTTGGTATCAATTCTTCACAAAGGTGATGCAAAAAACCTCATCTGTGATTTAAATATGTGTCTGTCTAATGTTCTTTGGATAAAATAATGACTTATCCTTCTCTTTCACGTACGTCTAGCCATACTCAAGGGGAAGAGATTATACAAGGGCATTGACATTAGAAAGTAGTGATCATTTGGAACTATTTTAAAAGATGCCTACAGCTGGCAAAGAATCTGCCTGCAATATGGGAGACCTGGGTTTGATCCCTGGGTTGGGAAGATCCCCTGGAGAAGGGAAAGGCTACCCACTCCAGTATTCTGGCCTGGAGAATCCCATGGACTATATAGTCCATGGAGTTGCAAAGAGTCGGACATGACTGAGTGACTTTCACTTTCACAGATATTTTTCAAAATCGCACTTAAGTAATTCCACTCTATATACTTACTTGCAGTTAGAGCTGTGCTGACAGATCTTAAGGTAGATTATTTCATTTTTGGTTTCTGATATGTTACTAACCATTCAAGCATCTAATAGGTTTAGAAGACTGTGGATTATTTGGAGCCATAAGTAATATCAAGTCAATTTCAATTCTACTATATTTCAGTTCATTGAAGCCACTGAGCTGCAATTAAAACATCTCATTTCATCATTATATTTAGCTCAATATACTAGCCAGTAAGATGAACTTTGCTGGTGCCATTACATATTTTACCTAAGGCTAAGAACTTAGGTCACAGGACAAAGCACTGCTTCCCAATTTGGAGACAGATCCACAGATACAAAGAATAACAACAAGTTACTCCTTGCAAAAACATTTATGACCAACCTAGATAGCATATTGAAAAGCAGAGACAATACTTTGCCGACTAAGGTCTGTCTAGTCAAGGCTATGGTTTTTCCAGTGGTCATGTATGGATGTGAGAGTTGAACTGTGAAGAAGGCTGAGTGCCGAAGAACTGATGCTTTTGAACTGTGATGTTGGAGAAGACTCTTGAAAGACCCTTGGACTGCAAGGAGATCCAACCAATCCATTGTGAAAGAGATCAGCCTTGGGATTTCTTTGGAAGGAATAATGCTAAAGCTGAAACTCCAGTACTTTGGCCACCTCATGTGAAGAGTTGACTCATTAGAAAAGACTTTGATGCTGGGAGGGATTGGGGGCAGGAGGAGAAGGGGATGACTGAGGATGAGATGGCTGGATGGCATCATTGACTCGATGGACATGAGTCTGAGTGAACTCTGGGAGTTGATGATGGACAGCCTGGCATGCTGCAATTCATGGGGTCGCAAAGAGTTGGACATGACTGAGCGACTGAACTGATCTGAATTGAACTGAGAGCAGAAATCCCCACACAGAAACCACCAAAGGAATCAGTATCAGAGTAGGAAACCTTAACTGTAATTGACAATTGCTGGAGGCTCAAACTGGTCAAACTTGACAGTTAACAACACCTGTGGAACCCAGATAGTGAGGTGCTCTTATATTTGTGTGAGTTCATCTGTAGGAACTCTTCCAGGTTCTCACAGTGAAGATCAGGAAAAAAAAAAAAAAAAATCCCTCCAGTTTTTGGTAGGGAGAGAAGAAAATAACCAATTTGAGATATTCCATGGCATTGTGTTCGTCTTAACAAGGCCTACCCTGAAGCAAAACTATCTTATCAACACTTAACTTACTGAGGTTTTAGAGTCTAACCAACCTAGGAAAAAGGAAATATCAAACTCTAGGCCCCTCTAGCCTGTCTCATCTAAAGTGATGAAGGGGAAAAAAAAAAATTGAGAAGCACTAGTAAAGTTCACAGTTCAGGGGACAGGCTAATCAAATTGCAGAGAAACTATTCATACAACTACAGAATACTTACTCTCCCCTTACATCTTATAACAACATTAATAAAGGCCAAATTACTGAAGTTCCTTTAAGCCAATATATTATATCAATGTTTCAACAAAATAATTATAAGACATAATAAAAGGCATAAAGCACAATTTGAAGAGACATAGCCATAGCAAGCATCAGAAACAGACCCAGATATGAGAACAACTATCATTTATACACTGAAGGCTCTAATGGAAAAAATAAGACAACCTGAGCAAACACATGGAAGGTGTAAATCAGAGAAATAGAAATTCTAAGAAAGACTTGAGAGGAAATATTGAAGATTAAAATGCTATAATACAAATGAAGAATGCCTTTGAAGGTGCTAGTGATGGAATGAAACACCAACACGGCCAAGTGGTTTGAATCTTTTTTAAAATTCTTCTTGTTCTGCTGCTTCTTGCAGCTGCCTTATTTTATATCTTTTTCACAACAATCTACAGGGAAAGTTGCCAAACACAATGATTCAATGACTATACAGTGCGCAGGCGCGGGGCGAGATAATCTTTACCTTAACTTATTTACTGCAGCTAAGACTTTGTTTTGGGGAACTTCCTTATAAACTTAGAATCCATTTTGACCCTGGGTCTGTTCCTTTTCGAAGAATCAAAGAAACATCCTTATATGCAAGAAATGTTCTTTTCCCATGGGGTCAAAGGATTCTTGGCTGAAGATCTGAGTCTTCCCAGCCTTCCATACACTTTGTTCCCTACAGAAGGACTTATTAGTAGACTGGACATGGCTAAGGAAAGAGTCTCTGAGCTTGAGGATGTAAAAAAGTAGAAATTCTTCAACTGAAAAGCAAGTAGAACAACAACAAAAGAACAGCATATTCAGGAACTTTGGGACAGCTACAGAAAGTATAACATGCATTCCTTTCTTGAAACACCAGAAGGAGAAGACAGAAAGGAACAGAGGTAATATTTGAAAGAAAAATGACTATTTTCCCCAAATTACTGTCAGACATTAAAGCACATATCCAAGAATCTCAAAGAATATCATGTAGGATAAATATTAAAATAACTACACCTGGGCATATTATATTCAAACTGCAAATAAGGAAAAATAAAGATTTTTTTTTCCAATTTTGAAAGAAACTGAAGGGAGGAAGTAAGTGCCTTATCTATAGAAAAGCAAAGACAAAAATTCAGTTTCTCCTCAGAAAACATGCGAAGAAGAGTGAAATATTTTAAGTGTTATGGAAAGAATAATGAATCTGGAATTCTGTGTCATCTGAAATTTTCCTTTAAAAATAAAGGATAAATAAATATCTTCTCAAGTAGGAATTGAAGGAATGTGTTTCCAGTAGACTTGCCTTGCAAGAAATGTTAAAAGTTCTTCAAATAAAGGAAAACTATATATAAGAAACTTAAATTTAGACAAAGAAAGGTCATTAGGGACTAAATAGTGAAAGTAAAATACAAACTGATATTTTTCTTATTGGATTTAACAGATTTTTTAAAATAATAGCACAATATATACAATAATTATAGTTTATGTGTAAGTGAATAAAATAACAGAAATGATGTAATTGATGGGAAGAAGGAATTAGGAATATTTGGTTATTATAATGAAAGTCATTCAGTCATGTCCAACTCTTTGTGACCCTATGGTCACATAGAGTCCATGGAATTCTCCAGGCCAAAAACTGAAGAGGGTAACCATTCCCTTCTCAAGGGGATCTTCCCAATGCAGGGATCAAGTCTAGGTTGCCCATATTGCAGGAAGATTCTTTATTAGCTGAGCCACCAGGAAAGACCCAGAAGGTATTTAGCCTGCATGTGAAGAGGTATAGTGTTATTTGAAAGTATACTTGGATTAGCTATAATGTATGTTGCAAACGTAAGGACAATCACCAAAAAAAAAAAAAGGGGGGGGGGCAGTGGGGTGGCTGGGAGAGAAAGAAGTGTAACTAGCATGGTAAGAAAGGAAATAAATTGAATCATATGAAATGTTGAGTTAAAACCACAAAAGACAAAACATAGAAGACAAGAATAAAAATGAACAGCACAAGCAACAAATAGAAAATGATAACAAAATGAATGATATCAATTCAACTGGATTAGTAACTATTTAGTCTAAATGAATCACTTAAAAGAGATTTCCAAAATGGATCAAAAAACAAACCTAAGTAGAATAATCCCAAAGAAAAAATTCCCAATCCCAAAGAAAGGCAATGCCAAAGAAAATTCACACTACTGCACAATTGCACTCATCTCACATGCTAGCAAAGTAATGCTCAAAATTCTCCAAGCCCGGCTTCAACAGTACATGAACTGTGAACTTTCAGAGGTTCAAGCTGGATTTAGAAAAGGAAGAGGCACCAAAGATCAAATTGCCAACATCCATTGGATCATAAAAAAAAACAAAAAACAAAAAACACACCACAGAGTTTCAGGAAAACATCTACTTCTGCTTCATTGACTATGCTAAAGCCTTGAACTATGTGGATCACAACAAACTGGGGAAAATTCTTAAAGAGATGGGAATTACAGAACACCTCCTGACAAATCTGTATGCAGGTCAAGAAGCAGCAGTAAGACCAAACATGGAACAACAAATTGATTCCACATAGGGAAAGGAGTACATCAAGGCTGTATATTTAACCCTGCTTTTTTAACTTATATGCAGAGTATATCACATGAAATGCCAGGCTTGATGAAGCACAAGCTGGAATCAGGATTTCTGGGAGAAATGTCAATAGTCTCAGATACACAAATGACACCACTCTTATGGCAGAAAGCGAACTAAACAGCTTTTTGATGAAAGTGAAAAAGGAGAGTGAAAATGTCGGCTTAAAACTCAACATTCAGAAAACTAAGTTCATGCCATCTGGTCCCATCACTTCATGGCAAATAGATGGAGAAACAATGGAAACAGTAACAGACTTATTTTTTGGCTCTCCAAAATCACTGCAGATGGTGATTGCCGCCATGAAATTAAAATATGCTTACTCCTCAGATGAAAAGTTATGACCAACGTAGACAACATAATAAAAGCAGAGACATTACTTTGCAAACAAAGGTGAATTTTTATTCCTAATTGTATAAAAATGTAGAGTAATATTATTTTTAAAATAGTCCAACTAATTGTTTTTATTAAAGAAACATATATTCTTCTTTTCTGTTGTTCTCTCTCTAAGAGCCTGCAGTAGAGTTTTAAACATCATCAGTCAAAATGTAGTTTTGGCCTTGGTTATGTACAGTCTAGTTTCCAACACTAGACTTGGAAACCAGTTATTCTTTTGGCCTGAGCTCTTGTGGTCCTTGTCAGTTCTGCTTTCATATTTATTATCTTTATGTTTAGACAGCGCTCAGTGAATTACCTTAGCTTCCATTGGATGAATATTATTACACTAGTATCATGTCTTTCAAAAATCTACAGGCTCAGGGTTTAATTCTCCATTTTTTTCTATCAGATCAACTTATTCTACTCCACTTGGCATATAGCAAGCCCATAAGCTCTAATTCCAGTGTCTATAGCCCACTTCCGCCTGGTCCTCAGGGCTTAATTCTCTTGCTGAGTTCCAGGAAAACCTAACAAAACATCATCTGTGCCCTCACATTATTCTCATTTATCTAGTGAACTTACCTCAACAACCTAAGAATTAAATTTATATTTTATTTCTTTGCTTTCATACCTCTCATAAAAATATTTCTCCTATACTAAGGAGTAGGGATTGAATATCTTTTCCTGTTTCTAGTTTCTTCCTTCCTAATTTTAGGCTATTTATTTTATCTAAATATTGAGTGCAGTCATTTATTTGAGTACTCTGGATTTGATTGTTAATAAATCAAGTTAGTAATTTAGTTCAGTTCAGCCACTCAGTCATGTCTGACTCTTTGTGACCCCATGGACTGCAGCACATCAGGCCTTCCTGTCCATCACCAACTCCTGTAGTTTACTCAAACTCATGTCCATTGAGTCAGTGATGCCATCCAACCATCTCATCCTCTGTCATCCCCTTCTCTCACCTTCAACCTTTCCCAGCATCATGGTCTTTTCAAATGAGTCAGTTTTTCACATCAGGTGGACAAAGTGTTGGAGTTTCAGCTTCAACATCAGTCCTTCCAATGAATATTCAGGACTGATTTGCTTAAGGATGGACTGGTTGGATCTCCTTGAAGTCCAAGGGACTCTCAAGAGTCTTCATCAACACCATAGTTCAAAAGTATCAATTCTTTGGTTCTCAGCTTTCTTTCTTTATAGTCCAATTCTCATATTCAATCATGACTACTGGAAAAACTATAGCTTTGACTAGACGGACATCTGTTGGCATAGTAATGTCTCTGCTTTTTAATATGCTGTCTAGGTTGGTCATAGCTTTTCTTCTAAGGAGTAAGCATCTTTTAATTTCATGGATGCAGTCACTATCTGCAGTGATTTTGAAGCACAGAAAAGTAAAACCACTGTTTCCACTGTTTCCCCATCTATTTGCCATGAAGTGATGGGACCAGATGCCATGATATTAGTTTTTGGAATATTGAGCTTTAAGCCAAAATTTTCGATCTCCTCTTTCACTTTCATCAGTAAGATCTTTAGTTCTTCTTGGTTTTCTGCCATAAGGGTGATTTCATCTATACATCTGAGGTTATTGATATTTCTCCCAGCAGTCTTGATTCCAGCTTGTGCTTTATCTAGCCCAGCATTTCTCATGGTGTACTCTGTATATATGTTAAACAAGCATTTGGAATCAAATCCTATTCCTGGCAGGGACACTTAGAGGGCCAAAACACACTTTGTGCACACCAGGACCCGGGGACCACACAGAGACTGAGACAGAACTGTTTAAGCATCTCCTGTGGAAGTACTGGTCACCAGTGGATTGCCACAGGGACAGGTGCTCTGGGTGCAGCAGACTTGGGTATGGCATAAGCCCCCTTGGAGGAGGTTGCCATTAACCCCATCATAGAATTGCCAGAACTTACACAGGAAAGGGAAATAGACTCTTGGAGGGCATAAACAGAAACTTGTGTGCACCAGGACCCAGGAGAAAGGAGCAATGACACAAGAAAAGACAGACCCAGACTTGTTCGGGAGTGTCTAGAAGTGTCCAGTGGAGGCATCGGTCAGTGGTGGCCTGTTGCAGGGCTGGGGACAGTGAATGCAGCAGTACATGCATGCGATCTTTTGAAGGTCACCATTATCTTCATTACCTCCAATATAGTTTCAGTTCAATTCAGTCACTCAGTCACTCAGTTCTGTCTGACTCTTTGAGACTCCATGAATTGCAGCACGCCAGGCCTCCCTGTCCATCAACAACTCCAGAATTCACTCAAATTTATATCCATCGAGTCGGTAACGTCATCCAGCCATCTCATCCTCTGCGGTCCCCTTTTCCTCCTGTCCCCAATCCCTCCCAGCATCAGAGTCTTTTCCAATGAGTCAACTCTTTGCAGTAGCTGGCCAAAGTACTGGAGTTTCAGCTTTAGCATCATTTCTTCCAAAGAACACCCAGGGCTGATCTCCTTTAGAATGGACTAGTTGGATCTCCTTGCAGTCCAACAGACACTCAAGAATCCTCTCCAACATCACAGTTCAAAAGCATCAATTCTTTGATGGTCAGGTTTTGAAGAAACCAATCCAACAATCCAACCCTCACATCCATACATAACTACAGGAAAAACCATAGCCTTGACTAGATGGACCTTTGCTGGCAACGTAATATCTCTGCTTTTCAATATGCTATCAAGGTTGGTCATACAGACACTCAAGAATCCTCTCCAACATCACAGTTCAAAAGCATCAATTCTTTGATGGTCAGGTTTTGAAGAAACCAATCCAACAATCCAACCCTCACATCCATACATAACTACAGGAAAAACCATAGCCTTGACTAGATGGACCTTTGCTGGCAACGTAATATCTCTGCTTTTCAATATGCTATCAAGGTTGGTCATAACTTTTCTTGCAAGGAGTAAACATCTTTTAATTTCATACAATCATTGCAATCACCATCTGCAATGATTTGGAAACCCTCAAAATAAAAGTCTGACACTGTTTCCACAGTTGCCCCATCTATTTCCCATGAAGTGATGTGACCAGATGCCATGATCTTCATGTTGTGAATGTTGAGCTCTAAGCCAAATTTTCATTCTCTTCTTTCACTTTCATCAAGAGGCTTTTTAGATCCTCTTCACTTTCTGCCATAAGGATGGTGTCATCTGCATATCTGAGGTTACTGATATTTCTCTC
>SJYC01068027.1:0-15634 GCA_006408675.1 Madoqua kirkii | reverse complement strand
AGCTTGAAAATCTGTTATCTATGTATTCTGTTAAATGTATTCTGACAGTTTTTTCTTTATTTTTTTGCTTAAGTCTCTTCCTTTTCTCAGATATATTTTTATTAAATGTCAGATATTATGCATAAAGGAAACACAGTTCAATATGTTGTTACTCCATCTAAGGATGATCTTCCCTATGCTAGACAGGTAGGAAAGGGCTGAAACCTCAATGAAATCATGACTGATTTGTTGGAAAACTTGGTTGTAGTTTTGTGAGCTCATTCTATCTTTGCTTTGTTTCTTGGGCCTGCTTGCATTGAGATTTGATTGAAAGCCGTTGTTTTTGTTTCTTTTTTTTTTTCCCTCTCTTTTCCTTTGTCCTAATGAGATTATAGCAAACTGAGATTTACCCTCTAGAATTTCCCAATTCGATACAGTCTATAAGACTCTAGAATGTCTTTTGCTGCTTTTTAGAAACTTTTAAATATCTCCTAATCTTTCAGCAGTTTTGAATTCTGCAGTGTGCTTTAGAAAACATTAGCTTAGTGATAAGGCCTCCCAAATTTTAAAATTGTTACTCATATGGTGCTTGATACCTGTGACAGGTTCATGTTGATGAATGGCAGAAATCAACACAATATTATAAAGCAATTATCCTCCAATAAAGAAAAGAAAAAAAGAGAGATTTTAACTGATTTCTCTTTATCCTAACAAAGTATGTAAGATGAAGGTAAGCTATGCTATCAAACTTGACTAGAAATGCCCACAATTCAGTAATGCCTCAAGTGAAAAAATATTTGATGAACATAAAGTCCCCTTGAAGACAGTCTCTACTTTCTGGTACTTTTGTTTGTTTATAAGTTCATACCTTTTAAAATATTTTTTTTGAAATACATTCAGCTTTTAAAAATTCTTTAAGGGAGAGCAGTCTCATCACAACTTATTGCATCCTCTTCACAGTGGGAGCTCTCAGTGAGGCATCTTTTCCTTTTTAAAATTTTTAAAAAATTTTTATTTTTACTTTATTTTACTTTACAATACTGTATTGGTTTTGCCATACATTGACGTGAATCCACCATGGGTGTACGTGAGTTCCCAATCCTGAACCCCTCTTCCACCTCCCACCTCATATCATCTCTCTGGATCATCCACGTGCACCAGCCCCAAGCATCCTGTATCCTGTATTGAACATAGACTGGCGATTCATTTCTTACATGATAGCATATATGTTTCAATGCCATTCTCCCACATCATCCCACCCTCTCCCTCTCCCTCAGAGTCCAAAAGTCCATTCTATACATCTGTGTCTCTTTTGCTATCTTGCATACAGGGTATCATTACCATCTTTCTAAATTCCATATATATGTGTTAGTATACTGTATTGGTCTTTTTCTTTCTGGCTTACTACATTCTGTATAATCAGCTCCAGTTTCATCCATCTCAATAGAACTGATTAAAATGTATTCTTTTTAAGGGCTGAGTAATACTCCATTGTGTATTTGTACCACAGTTTTCTTATCCACTCATCTGCAGATGGACATCTAGGTTGTTTCCCTGTCCTGGGTATTATAAACAGTGCTGCAATGAACACTGGGGTACATGTGTCTCTTTCAGTTCTGGTTTCCTCGGTGTGTATGCCCAGCTGTGGGATTGCTGGGTCATAAGGCAGTTCTATTTGACATTTTGAAAGGAATCTCCACACTGTTCTCCATAGTGGCTGTACTAGTTTGCATTTCCACCAACAGTGTAAGAGGGTTCCCTTTTGTCCACACCCTCTCCAGCATTTATTGCTTCTAGACTTTTGGATCGCAGCCATTCTAACTGGTGTGAAATGGTACTTATTGTAGCCTTCATTTGCATTTTTCTGATAATGAATGATGTTGAGCATCTTTTCATGTGTTTGTTAGCCATCCATATGTCTTCTTTAAAGAAATGTCTATTTAGTTCTTTGGCCCATTTTTTGACTGGGTCGTTTATTTTTCTGGAATTGAGCTGCATAAGTTGCTTGTATATTTTTGAGATTAGTTGTTTGTCAGTTGCTTCATTTGCTATTATTTTCTCCCATTCAGAAGGCTGTCTTTTCACCTTGCTTATAGTTTCCTTTGTGGTGCAGAAGCTTTTACTTTTAATTAGATCCCATTTTTTAATTTTTGTGTTTATTTCCAGTATTCTGGCAGGTGGATCATAGAGGATCCTGTCGTGATTTATGTCGGAGAGTGTTTTGCATGTTCTCCTCTAGGAGTTTTATAGTTTCTGGTCTTACGTTTAGATCTTTCATCCATTTTGAGTTTATTTTTGTGTGTGGTGTTAGAAAGTGATCTAGTTTCATTCTTTTACAAGTGGTTGAGCAGTTTTTCAAGCACCACTTGTTAAAGAGATTGTCTTTACTCCATTGTATATTCTTGCCTCCTTTGTCGAAGATAAGGTGTCCATAGGTGTCTGGATTTATCTCTAAGCTTTCTATTTTGTTCCATTGATCTATATTTCTGTATTTGTGCCAGTACCATACTGTCTTGATGACTGTGGCTTGGTAGTAGAGCCTGAAGTCAGGCAAGTTGATTCCTCCAGTTCCATTCTTCCTCAAGATTGTTTTGGCTATTTGAGTTTTTTTGTATTTCCATACAAATCTTGAAATTATTTGTTCTAGTTCTGTGAAAAATACCACCGGTAGCTTCATAGAAATTGCAATGAATCTGTAGATTGCTTTGGGTAGTATACTCATTTTCACTATATTGATTCTTCCAATCCGTGAACATGGTATATTTCTCCATCTATTAGTGTCCTCTTTGATTTCTTTCATCAATGTTTTATAGTTATATATATATATATATATATATATATATATATATGTCTTTAGTTTCTTTAGGAAGATATATTCCTAAGTATGTTATTATTTTTGTTGCAATGGTGAATGGAATGTCTCCTTAATTTCTTTTTCTGCTTTCTTATTATTAGTGTATAGGAATGCAAGGGATTTCTGAGTGTTTATTTTATATCCTGCCACTTTACTATATTCATTGATTAGCTCTAGTAGTTTTCTGGTCGAGTCTTTAGGATTTTCTATGTAGAGGATCATGTCATCTGCAAACAGTGAAAGTTTTACTTCTTCTTTTCCAATTTGGATTCCTTTTATTTCTTTTTCTGCTCTGATTGCTGTGGCCAAAACTTCCAGAACTATATTGAATAGTAGTGGTGAAAGTGGGCACCCTTGTCTTGTTCCTGACTTTAGGGGAAATGCTTTCAGTTTTTCACCATTGAGGATAATGTTTGCTGTGGGTTTGTCATATATAGCTTTTATTATGTTGAGGTACGTTCCTTCTATTCCTGCTTTCTGGAGAGTTTTTATCATAAATGGATGTTGGATTTTGTCAAAGGCCTTCTCTGCATCTATTGAGATAATCATATGACCTTTATTTTTCAATTTATTAATGTGGTGAATTACGTTGATTGATTTGCGGATATTGAAGAATCCTTGCATCCCTGGGATAAAGCCCACTTGGTCGTGGTGTATGATCTTTTTAATGTGTTGTTGGATTCTGATTGCTAGGATTTTGTTCAGAATTTTTGCATCTATGTTCATCAGTGATATCGGCCTATAGTTTTCTTTTTTTGTGGCATCCTTGTCAGGTTTTGGTATTAGGGTGATGGTGGCCTCATAGAATGAGTTTGGTAGTTTTCCTTCCTCTGCAATTTTCTGGAAGAGTTTCAGTAAGATAGGTGTTAGCTCTTCTCGAAATTTTTGGTAGAATTCAGCTGTGAAGCCGTCTGGACCTGGGCTTTTGTTTGTTGGAAGATTTCTGATTACAGTTTCAATTTCCATGCTTGTGATGGGTCTGTTAAGATTTTCTATTTCTTCCTGGTTCAGTTTTGGAAAGTTGTACTTTTCTAAGAATTTGTCCATTTCTTCCAAGTTGTCCCTTTTGTTGGCATATAGTTGCTGATAGTAGTCTCTTATGATTCTTTGTATTTCTGTGTTGTCTGTTGTGATCTCTCCATTTTCATTTCTAATTTTGTTGATTTGATATTTTTCTCTTTGTTTCTTGATGAGTCTGGCTAGTGGTTTGTCAATTTTATTTATCCTTTCAAAGAATCAGCTTTTGGCTTTGTTGATTTTTGCTATGGTCTCTTTTGTTTCTTTTGCATTTATTTCTGCCCTAATTTTTAAGATTTCTTTCCTTCTACTAACTCTGGGGTTCTCCATTTCTTCCTTTTCTAGTTGCTTTAGGTGTAGAGTTAGGTTATTTATTTGACTTTTTTCTTGTTTCTTGAGGTATGCCTGTCTTGCTATGAACTTTCCCCTTAGCGCTGCTTTTATAGTGTCCCACAGGTTTTGGGTTGTTGTGTTTTTATTCATTTCTATGCATATTTTTTAAATTTCTTCAGTGATTTATTGGTTATTCAGAAGCATGTTGTTCAGCCTCCATATGTTGGAACTTTTAATAGTTTTTCTCCTGCAATTGAGAGCTAATCTTAATGCATTATGGTCAGAAAAGATGCTTGGAATGTGCCAGGGTCCAGCCTCAGTGGATCCAGGGTGATTTGAAGGGGAGATGGATAGGCGAGGAAAAACTTATTTATATATTAATATAGAAATATAAGACTAGATTAGGAAGAAATAGTGTAGTAGGAAAATTAAGTGGAGAAAAGAAACTAAATAACTTGGTTTACATGGAAAACCAATAAAGTTCCAGACAAGCAACTTGCACTATCTGTATTGGGCCACCAGAGTCAGTTTTAATATCACAGAATGCCCCGCCTTGGGCGCTATCTCTTACAGATCTTAGAAGCCAGGACAAGTAAGTAGACATGGTGAGCCTCCATGCCCCAGATGGGAATTCAGCCTGAAATTAGAGTAAAGAGGAGACACGAGGGAAACCAGTCATTCCAATGACTAGCCCCAGCCTCTATTGTCTAGAAAGGCCTTTTATACCTTTTTGATTGTACATAGAGATCAATGGGTAATACAAAATTATGAAGCTTTAGCAGCCCAGACTCGTCAAAACCAGGCTTTTCTCTCTGCATACCTAGTTGTATACACAAGTCTTAGGAGATTTACATCATCTTCTGGCCAAAGAGCCAATTAACATTTTACAGCCTTTTTCTGATAAGGGTTTCTTAACCAGAAGGCTTATTTGTGTTGATCTTCCCAAAGTCTGGTGCCACTCTCAGAAAGCTCTAAATAAAGTTACATTCTTACATAGCAAAGATACAGCAGCTTATAACAAGTGAAAAGAGTACAGTGATTTATAACAAAAGAAAAGTAACTTAAAAGTCTAGTGCCGCTAACATCAAAACTACTATATATCTTTTTCCATATCCTGTTTACATTGATTAACATCCTCCCAGGTGCCTAAAAGATAAAGAATATGGAGGCCTGGCAGCAGTCATTGAGTCAACAGTGAAAACCAGTCACCAATATGATTTTTAATTCTTAGGAAAGGCTCTGTATCTTTAAAATGCTTTTAAGCTTTGTGCCCCTTGTAGTTGGGGGGCTGTAAGCAATTCACAAGCTGTAAGAGGTCTGGGGGAACCTGTTAGGCAAGCTAGAGAGTTATCAGAGGGGGTTTGAGTTGAAACATCCCTTTCAAATACAGAAGACTAAAGCCCTGAGTTGACTTTTTCCAAAGTGTGTCAGAAGAGTTGAAAAGCAGGCAGATTCTTATTTTTGGAGGTACATGCTCAGGAAATACCAGGGAGAAAACCTGAGGTCTGATTTAGCCTTGCCATCAGAGCTTTGCCGCATGACCTTGTCACAGGTGGAATTCCTCATGCTGGCTTCCAGCAGGAATGATTTCGATTTTTTTGAATTTATCAAGGTTAGATTTATGGCCCAGGATGTGATATATCCTGGAGAACATTCTGTGAGCACTTGAGAAAAAAGTGAAATTCATTGTTTTGGGGTGAAATTTCCTATACATATCAATTAGATCTAGCTGATCTATTGTATCATTTGAAGTTTGTGTTTCTTTGTTAATTTTCTGTTTAGTTGATCTGTTCATAGGTGTGAGAGGGGTATTAAAGTCTCCCACTATTATTGTGTTTTTGTTAATCTCCCCTTTCATACTTGTTAGCATTTGTTTTACATATTGTGGTGCTCCTATGTTGGGTGCATATATATTTATAATTGTTATATCTTCTTCTTGGCTTGATCCTTTGATCATTATGTAGTGGCCTTCTTTGTCTCTTTTCACAGACTTTGTTTTAAAGTCTATTTTATCGGATATGAGTATTGCTACTCCTGCTTTCTTTTGGTCTCTATTTGCATGGAATATCCTTTTCCAGCCCTTTACTTTCAGTCTGTATGTGTCCCTTGTTTTGAGGTGGGTCTCTTGTAGGCAGCATATATAGGGATCTTGTTTTTGTATCCATTCAGCCAGTCTTTGCCTTTTGGTTGGGACATTCAACCCATTTACGTTTAAGATAATTATTGATAAGTATGACCGCGTTGCCATTTACTTTATTGCTTTGGGTTTGGGTGTATACGCCCTTTTTGTGTTTCCTGTCTAGAGAATATCCTTTAGCATTTTTTGGAGAGCTGGTTTGGTGGTTCTGAATTCTCTTAGCTTTTGCTTGTCTGTAAAGCTTTGGATTTCTCCTTCATATTTGAATGAGATGTTTGCTGGGTACAGTAATCTGGGCTGTAGGTTATTTTCCTTCATCACTTTAAGTATATCTTGCCATTCCCTCCTTCCTGAAGAGTTTCTATTGAAAGATCTGCAGTTATCCTTATGGGAATACCCTTGGGTGTTATTTGTTTGTTTGTTTATTTTTTCCCTTGCTGCTTTTAATATTTGTTCTTTGTGTTTGATCTTTGTTAATTTAATTAATATGTGTCTTGGGGTGTTTCGCCTTGGGTTCATCCTGTTTGGAACTCTCTGGTTTTCTTGGACTTGAGTGATTATTTCCTCCCCATTTTAGGGAAATTTTAAACTATTATCTCCTCAAGTATTTTCTCATGGTCTTTCTTTTTGTCTTCTTTTTCTGGTACTTCTATAATTCAAATGTTGGAGCATTTCATATTGTCCTGGAGGTCTCTGAGATTGTCCTCATTTCTTTTAATTCATTTTTTTTCTCTCTGATTCATTTGTTTCTACCATTCTATCTTCTATTTCACTAATCCTATCTTCTGCCTCCATTATTCTACTATTTGTTGCCTCCAGAGTGTTTCTGATCTCATTTATTGCATTATTCATTATATATTGACTCTTTTTTATTTCTTCTAGGTCCCTGTTAAACCTTTCTTGCATCTTCTCAATCTTTTTCTCCAGGCTATTTATCTGTGATTCCATTTTGATTTCAAGATTTTGGATCATTTTCACTATCAATATTTGGAATTCTTTCTCAGGTAGATTCCCTAACTCTTCCTCTTTTGTTTGGTTTGGTGGGTATTTCTCCTGTTCCTTTACCTGTTGGGTATTCCTCTGTTTCTTCATCTTGGTTGTATTGCGGCATTTGGAGTGGCCTTTCTATATTCTGGGAATTGTGGCGTTCTCTTTATTATGGAGTTTCCTCACTGTGAGTGGGGTTGTATCAGTGGCTTGTCAAGGTTTCTTGGTTAGGGAGGCTTGTGTTGGAGTTCCGGTGGGTGGAGCTGGATTTCTTCTCTCTGGAGTGCAATGAAGTGTCCAGTAATGGGTCATGAGACATCAATGGTTTTGGAGTAACTTTGAACTGCCTGTATTTTGAAGCCCAGAGGTGTGGTCCTGTGTTGCTGGAGAATTTGTGTGGTATGTTTTGCTCTGGAACTTGTTGTCCTTTGGGTGGTGCTTGGTTTCAGTGTAGGTATGGAGGCATTTGATGAGCTCCTATCAGTTAATGTTCCCTGGATTCAAGAGTTCGCTGATGTTCTCAGGATTTGGACTTAAGCCTCCTGCTTCTGGTTTTCAGTTTTATTTTCTTTTGATGAGCTCCTATTGAATAATGTTCCCTGGATTCAGGATTGCTCTCATGTTCTCAAGATTTGGACTTAAGCCTCCTGTTTCTGATTTTCGGTTTTATTTTTACAATAGCCTCAAGACTTCTCCATCTAAACAGCACTGGTGATAAAACATCTAGGTTAAAGACAAAAGATTTCTGCACATTAAGTGTCACCCATAGAGGTTCACTGAGTTACATGGGGAAGAGAAGAGGGAGGTGGTAGTTAGAGGTGACTGGAATGAGATGAGATGGGATCAAAAGAAGAGAGAGCAAGCTAGCCAGTAATCACTTCCTTATGCACACTCCACAGTCTGGACTGCTCAGAGGTTTTCACAGAGTTATACAGGGAAGAGGAGATGGAGAAAGTAGGCAGAGGTGGCCAGGAGGATAAAAGGGAAATGAAAAGGAGAGAGACAGATCAGGCCAGTAACCAGTACCCTGAGTGTTCTCCAATGTGTGGAACACACAGAAACTCACAGAGTTGGGTAGAGAAGAGAGGAGGAGGGAGGTGACAGAGGCCACCTGGTGGACAAAAAGGAGAGTCCAAAGGAGGAGAGAGTGGTCAAGCCAGTAATCTCGATCACAGGTAAAATTGGGTACTGAAGATTGTCTTTTTAAATGTACAAAATTGGCAACAAATATCAAAAAGCAAAGGTTAAAAATCTGGAGTAGTGATTGGATTTTTCAAAAATATAATGTTAAAGAGAAGAGGAAAAAGAAGAAAAAAATGAAAAACGAAAAATAAACAAAAGATGAAGCCACAAGAATTATTAAAAAATAACAACATCAACCACAAAAAGACTATATACAGCATTTGCTTTAAAAATAAGTTTTTTTTTTTTGGAAAAGTAATATTAGGCTATAAAAATAATAATTAGAGAAATAGAGGACTTAAAAATTTTCAAAAAGTTTAAAAAAAGAAGAAAATGAAAAGACCATCATGCAATTGGGTAGAGAAGAGAGGAGGAGGGAGGTGACAGAGGCCACCTGGTGGACAAAAAGGAGAGTCCAAAGGAGGAGAGAGTGGTCAAGCCAGTAATCTCGATCACAGGTAAAATTGGGTACTGAAGATTGTCTTTTTAAATGTACAAAATTGGCAACAAATATCAAAAAGCAAAGGTTAAAAATCTGGAGTAGTGATTGGATTTTTCAAAAATATAATGTTAAAGAGAAGAGGAAAAAGAAGAAAAAAATGAAAAACGAAAAATAAACAAAAGATGAAGCCACAAGAATTATTAAAAAATAACAACATCAACCACAAAAAGACTATATACAGCATTTGCTTTAAAAATAAGTTTTTTTTTTGGAAAAGTAATATTAGGCTATAAAAATAATAATTAGAGAAATAGAGGACTTAAAAATTTTCAAAAAGTTTAAAAAAAGAAGAAAATGAAAAGACCATCATGCAACCACATCAACTAAAAAAAAAAAAAAAAGATCATAAAAGTAGTAAAGGTATATATGGCCCTTTCTCTGGCATTGTGGGCTGTGTGGGGTCACTTCCAAGGCAGTTTTCTCTTTTTAACTTCCTCTGTTTGCTGGTCTCTTCAGTGTCTGATTTCCTTCTTGACACAGGGAGGGTGATAGTGGACACTGGCCCTTTCTCTGGTGTTGTGGGTTGTGTGGGGTCACTCCCAAGGCAGTTTTCTGTTTAACTTCCTCTATTTGCTGATGTCTTCAGTGTCTGATTTCTGTCTTGACACAGGGAGGGTGGTGATGGACAGTTTTTGTTTTCTTTTGTTTTGCTTTGTTTTTAGGTTCACTGTTCAGTCACGCTGTGGGGAGGGAGGGATGCTGCAAACAAATATTACTGGCATGTGCTTGCAGTGTCTCATCCATGCTGGGCTTGTACCTGCTCGTGGTGCACACTGCTCAGGCTCTATGTTGCTCTGCAGGGGAACCATCTGAGGCCGGCCTTAGGCTTCATGCACCTCCCCTGGTCTAAGCCGCTCAGACTCTGTGCTCAGGAAGCCCTCAGAGGTGGAGATTTGGTTGGGCCTGCGTTTTGTGCCCTTCCCAGGTCCGAGCAGCTCAGGAGTTTGGTGAGTGCAATCGCTGTGACTTATAGCTTTTCCCTGCTGCTCAGTTTTCTGGGTGTACCGCTGGTGTTCCTTGTCAGGGGGATGATGACTGTCCAGAACCCCCAGAAGTCTTAGTTAGCAAAGAAGCCTGCCTGCATTTTGGTAGATAATGTCTCTCTTGGGCTGCAGTTGCCCCCTTCCAGCCCTTAAGGCTCTGGCTGCCTGTCACCAGAGGAGAATGTTCTGTAGCCGGCTACTTCTGTTCCGTCCTTTTTTCTGTGCGTGGTCCTGGTCGGTGTCTTATGTTCAAGCATTTCGCATGGCAGCTATCCCACAGTCTGGTTTGCTAACCCAAGTTAGTTCGCTCTGGCCATGCGCAGGGTGTTCTGGCCCAATTCTTAAAAAGCACTACCGCTTGCACGACGCGCTCCTCCTCCCTGCCCAGCCCCCACTTGCTAGTGGTGGATGCAGGCATCCTGTGCTGCTTTTTCACTGGGGGAGTTACTGTTGGGCTTGTAATCTGTTGGTTTTAATTATTATTATTATCTTTTCTTCCTGTTATGTTGCCCTCTGTGCTTACAAGGCTTGCCACAGACTCGGCTGCAAGAATGTTTCCTGGTGTTTGGAAACCTCTCTTTTTAAGAGTCTCTTCCCAGGATGGGACTCCCTTCCTGGGACAGAGCTCCCTCCCTACCTCCTTTGTCTCTTTTTTCATCTTTTTATATTTTTTCCTACCTGTTTTTGAAGCCAGTGATCTTTGCTGAGTGCCTGATGTCCTCTGCCAGCATTCAGAAGTTGTTTTGTGGAATTTACTCAGCTTTGAAATGTTCTTCTGATGAATTTGTGAGGGAGAAAGTGGTCTCCCTGTCCTATTCCTCTGCCATCTTCTCAGTTCCTGAATGTTGAGTTTTAAGCCAATGTTTTCACTCTCCTTTTTCACTTTTATCAAGAGGCTCTAGTTTATCTTCACTTTCTGCCCTAAGGGAAGCATCACTGCATATCTGAGATTATTGGTGTTCCTCCCAGCAATCTTGATTTTAACTCATGCTTCATCCAGCCTGGCATTTAGCATGATGTAATATTCATATAAGTTAAATAAACAGGGTGGCAATATATAGCCTTGATGTACCCCTTTCCTGATTTGGAGCTAGCCCTGTTGTTCCATGTCCAATTTTAACTGTTGCTTCTAGCCCAGCATACAGATTTCTCAAGAGGCAGATTAAGTGGTCTGGTATTCCCATCTCTTTAAGAATTTTCCACAGTTTGCTATGATCCACAATCATAGGCTTTGGCCTAGTCAATAAAGCAAAAATAGATGTTCTTCTGGAACTCTCTTGCTTTTCCAATGATTCAACGTATGTTGGCAATTTGATCTCTGGTTCCTCTATCTTTTCTAAATCCAGCTTGAACATCTGGAAGTTCATGGTTCATGTACTCTTGAAGCCTGGCTTGGAGAAATTTGAGCATCACTTTGTTAGCATGTAGATAAGTGCACTTGTATATTAGTTTGAACATTTTTGGCATTCTCTTTTTGTAAGATTGGAATGAAAACTGACCTTCTCCAGTCCTGTGGCCACTGCTGACTTTTCCAGATTTGCTGGCATATTGAGAGCAGCATTTTCACAGCATCATCTTTCAAAATTTGAAATAGCTCAACTGGTTTCCATCCCCTCCACTAGCTTTGCTTGTAGTGATGATTCCTAAGGCCCACTTGAGGTTGTATTTCAGGATGTCTGGCTCTAAGTGAGTGATCACACCATCATGATTATCTGGGTCATGAAGATCTTTTTTTTTGTATAGTTCTTCTTTGTATTGTTGCCACCTCTTCTTAATAACTTCTTCTTCTTTTAGGCCCATAAAATTTCTGTCCTTTATTGTGGTTATCTTTGCATGAAAATTTCTCTTGGTATCTCTAATTTTCTTGAAGAGTCTTTAGTCTTTTCCATTCTATTGTTGTCCTCTATTTCTTTGCATTGATTATTGAGGAAAGCTTTCTTATCTCTCCTTGCTATTCTTTGGAACTCTGAATTCAAAGGGGTATATCTTTTCTTTTCTCCTTTGCCTTTCATTTCTCTTCTTTTCTCACCTATTTGTAAGCCCTCGTCAGACCATTTTGTCTGTTTGCATTTCTTTTTCTTGGGAATAGTCTTGATCATTGCCTCCTGTATAATGTCACAGATCTCCATTCACAGTTCTTCAAACCCTGTGTCTATCATATCTAATCCCTTGTATCTATTTGTCACTTCAACTGTATAATCATAAGGGATTTGATTTAGGTCATACCTGAATGGTCTAACCGTCTTCTCTGCTTTCTTCAATTTAAGTCTGAATTTGGCAATATCTGACTGTGCATGATCTGAGCCATAGGCAGCTTCCAGTCCTGTTTTTGCTGACTATAGAGCTTCTCCATCTTTGGCTGCCAAGAATACAATCAATCTGATTTCAGTGTTGACTGTCTGGTGATGTTCATGTGTAGAATCTTCTCTTTTGCTGTTGGAAGAGGGTGTTTGCTATGACCAGTGCATTCTCTTGGAAAATTCTGTTAGCCTTTGACCTGCTTATTTATTTAACCTGTCTATTTATTTATATGACCTATCTATTTATTTAGGTCTTCTCACTTTTTGACTGAGTTGTTTGCTTTTATTGATATTGATCTGCATGTGCTGTTTGTATGTTCTCGAAATTAGTCTCTTGTAGGTGGCTTCATTGATAAATATTTTCTTCAATTTTGTCCAGACAATAAGAAATCATGAATTTCTTACATACAAAGAAAGATAAATAGGGGCACATGACTTGTAAGTCTCTCCAAAGAGGTTTCTATAACTTTTTGCTTTACAGTCTTCATATTATTTAAAAGCCTTAATTATAAATTGCCATTTAACATTATAAAATGCTTTTCAAACACCTCCTGAAAATTTGTTTTCTCCTTTAGTCTATTAATATGAAGAATAATCCATAGTAATCAGTTTTGTAATGTTGAACTTCCCTTAACATCTTAGTATAAACTGACAATCATTATATAGATTTTTTTAATATTTAACATGATAAATGCTATTCTTAAGCTTTCTAAAGCTATTTGTTGTTGCTGTTTAGTTGCTCAGGCATGTCTGCCTCTTTTGTGACCCCAGGGAATGTAGCCCACTAGGCTCCTCTGTGCGTGGGATTTTCCAGGCAAGAATACTGGAGTGAGTTACCATTATCTTCTCCAGGGCATCTTCTTGACCCAGAGATGGAACCCGTGTCTCCTGGATTGGAGGCCAATTCTTTACCATTGAACCACTAACTTCCCTTAACATCTTAGTATAACTGACAATCATTATATAGATTTTTTTAATATTTAACATGATAAATGCTATTCTTAAGCTTTCTAAAGCTATTTGTTGTTGCTGTTTAGTTGCTCAGGCATGTCTGCCTCTTTTGTGACCCCAGGGAATGTAGCCCACTAGGCTCCTCTGTGCGTGGGATTTTCCAGGCAAGAATACTGGAGTGAGTTACCATTATCTTCTCCAGGGCATCTTCTTGACCCAGAGATGGAACCCGTGTCTCCTGGATTGGAGGCCAATTCTTTACCATTGAACCACTTAGGAATCTCTTTCAAAACTCTATGCATGCATTAAATGAACCTGAATTATCTTGGTTTGTAGTGCTCTTGATTGATTTTAGAATCATGATTATCTTATATATGTACACACAGAAATTCTCAGCCACTCTGTTGCATCCAACTCATTTTAACCCTATGAACTGTAGCCCACCAGGCTCCTCTGTCCACGGGGTTTCCCAGACAAGAACACTTCAGTGGGTTTTATTTTCCTACTCCCAGGGAATCTTCCTGACCCAGGGGTCCAAAATGTGTCTTCTATGTCTCCTGCATTTGCAGACAGATTATTTACCACTGCACCACCTGGGAAACCCCCTGATTATCTTAATCTCCTAAAAGGAGTTTCAAAACTTTTCTTGTTTTTCTGTCTTTACACAGAACTCATTTATGATGGGCTTTCCAGGTGGAGCTATTGGTAAAGAACCCGCATGCCAGTACAACTAGACATAAGAAATGCAGGCTCCATTCCTGGGTCAGGAAGATTCCCTGGAGGAGGGCATGGCAATGCACTCCAGCATTTTTCTTGGATAATCTCATGGATAGGGAAGCCTGGCAGGTTGCAGTCTTTAGGGTTGCACAGAATTGGACACAAATGAAGTGATTTAGCAGATATGGACACATATAAGATAGGGATTTTGTTTTTATAAAGTCTAGTAGAACTTACTCTGGATTTATTTGAGATGGAGATCTTTGAATAGATTTTACATTTTTATGAAAAAAAAAAAAAAATAGGCTTCACCGTTGCCTCAGACACTAAAGAATTTGCCTGCAATGCAGGAGACCCAGGTTGGATCCCTGGGTGGGGAAGAACCCTGGAGAAGGGAACGCCAACGCATATCAGTATTCTTGCCTGGATATTTCCATGGACAGAGGAGCCTAGCAGTTTACAATCCATGGAATCCCAGAGTCAGGCATGACTGAGTGACTAACACACTTAACTTTCATGAATTGTTAGAGGTCCATTTAAACTTTCTATTTTCTCTTGCACTACCTCTTGTCATTTTATATTTTTACAAAAATATATGCAATTTATCTAATTTTCAAATACATTACCTTATAGTTTTCCATATATTATTTATTGTTTTTAATCATTTTATGTTTTATTCTGTTTAGAATTTTTATATTTTATTTATAATGCCTTCACTTTTTAGTTTTTGTCTTATTAAAAATTTAATTACATGGTTATGTCCTCATTTCATTCACTTTCAAAACAATGTTTTACAGAGTTGACCACTCTACTCCTTAAAACACTCTCTCCTCTTGACTTCTACAGTTTAATCTGCTGCTTATTTTACAGACTGTCCATCCAACTTGTATACACCGGCTTTCCTTAGAAACTTATTTCCTTAAAAGTTGTTTTTTGACTTTCTAATTTTGTCTTTTGTCATTTTTCCTCTAAATTATCTAATTTGGTCATGTGTTACTACATATCACATAGAAAAAATAAGGCTAATTAATCTACATTTGGCTAAGCAGCAGAAATTTTATTGAACTCTCCATCTGTCATATTCAGTAAATAAGACTCCTCATTTTATTTCTAATTTTAGGGCTCCCAAAGCTCAGTCAAATGGCACCAGTATGCCCTCAGTTACTGAATCCAGAAATCTGCACCTAATTATGTTTTTTTTTTTGTAACCTTGAATTCTGATACATTAGCACCTTACTATTTTCACCTACATGTATATTAGAGAAGCTTCTAATCTCCATCTTTATTTTTCACCTAAGCCCATGCCTAGACCACTGAAACTCTCAACCACTCCTCTCCTTTCATCCACCATACAAAAAAAGTAGGAAATTCTAAGAAAGTGTACTAACTGAATTAATGAAAGATCATCAAAATGTACTAACTTTAATCATTTCAGGATAAGTTGTATATATATCATAGTGAGAAAAGACAGGAAAGATATGTTATCATGGATCACAGTTGGTTATATTTCACATATATAATAAAACATGAAACTACAATCAAAGAAATTATCCTTCTATAACCACATCACTCTAACCACATTTGATTGAGTTTATACATTCTCTGACATGCCTGTTTAACTGGACAGATATTTTTTAGATGTGTATAAGAGACAGGCTGAGGACGGAGCCTGAGCTTGCTTCGCCCATGCTG